>DWNE01003082.1:0-17399 GCA_018249875.1 Cecropterus toxeus | reverse complement strand
GGCCAGACAGAAATATGAATGATGAGTTTAGATTTCTGTTCTGGGTCTGGGTGTTTGTGTATTCGTCTTTGTGTGTCGATGACACACACGACACAGGGGAAAATCATAGTGTTGGGCTATGAGTGTAGAAAGCGCGTGTGTGTGTTAATCCTACTAAATCATATACTCAATTATATTCCTACGTTGATAAAAATGAAACGTTCAAATGAAACTGGAGAAATAATTCATCCTTATCTATTGATTATCAAAGAGTCTATAGACTCTTTGTAATTTTTGCGAACTAAGAGCGGAACGTTGCATTGGAAATACCAATCATTTAAATTAAAATAATATGATGTTAAACATTCAAGATCAGTAAGATATTGTAATATTTTTTTACCTAAAACGATAGCCAGCGTTTTGGTAGCCTTTCTCTCTTTTTTCGCAGAAGACTTTTCGCGTTTCTTTTTGCTCGCTTTATTCGCTTTATAGATCGTAAAGCGAGCGGTTGCTGCACTGGCCTTGCGTTCCTTCTTGCAGGTGGAGCCATCGCGGACGTCATACACGCTCGCTTCTAGGTCTTCTTCTGACCGGATAGCCAAAGAAGCTGTCCTGTAGGATTAAAATGGTAAACAATGATAATATATCAATCAAGATCTAAATAAAACAGGAGTTTTTAGTCGTTGTTAGTTGTAATGTCTGAAACACATACTCGTTAACGCAATACGGTGCAGCAACGTGGCACGGTGCGACGTCATAAAAAGTGCTATGTTATAATGCCCGATATAAATTTGTTACGACATGTTTAAAAGTTTGTATCAATAGATGCAGGATATGGACTGCTTCTTTTAGTAAAGAATCCCTTCCATTATAATTGAAGGCAGTTACATAGCGGAGGAGCAGAATTTAGTTCTTGATGCTATTCATTACACAAGAGCACTTATCTTAAACTCAACTAATATTTTCAGATTGTATTAAAAGGTCATAAAATGAGTACGATTTGAAAATAAGCTACTCTTTCTAAAATTACGGATTTTTATATGATCAAGATACGGTAGTTCGACCGGGGAAGTACCACCGCCACACCTATTTCTAGCGTGAAGCAATGCCAGGTGGTAGAACCAATGTAGTTCGACCAGGGAAGTACCACCGCCACACCTATTTCTAACGTGAAGCAATTCTTGCGTTTCGGTGGAAGGGTGTGGTTTCCGGCTCACTTTTATATGAGGCGACCATCTCAGTTCTTGGGAGTAGCAACGCTTCTGTGGTAGACTTCATATAGAACCCCTTTTCTATATGAAATTGCTTACAAATGCCCATGGGCGGCAGTAACCACTTACCATCAGGCGGGCTGCTTGCTCGTTTGCTACTTCATATTTATAAAAAAAAAGTCAAATAAAATTGACACGTAATACAATATGTAGATACGATCGTTTCAAATGAATATGTAAATGTATAAATATCGAAGTTAGGCACACGAGATCGTGCAATTAAGAACACTATTGGAGTTACTTCACGTAAATAAAAACTATCAGGAAACGACTGGTTCACAGTGAGTGCTTTGTTTTAGATCCTAGTCAAAGGCCTGGGCATAAATCTCAGTTGAAGACCAATATACAGGAGAACACGTGTATTGTAATGATATTTACCGAGAATCTGATTCAGTCTTCATCGCCTTTCCATTCTTTCTCCACTTAGCACCATCGCAGCTCATATTCTTTAGCACTGTTGCATCCCTTATGACTGGTGACCCCGGGGGCGAAACATGCTCCCGAATAGTATCCTCGAGATTTGATGGTGCATACCCTGAGTCATTGTTGCCGTTGGGGTCTGGTAAGGATTTTAATATTTTCTTAGGTCCTCTGTAGAAAAGAAAATAGCTCATTTATTTATTTTGTGTATTTATTTTGTAGCAAACGGGAATGCAGTCCACCAAATGTATAAGTTGTTACTATGGGCCTAATTATTTGAAGTTAACAATAAATAAGCTAATAATAAACAATTGTTTTAGAAGATTTAAAAGTAAAGCTAGTTGTAAAAGTACAATGGCATAAAGGCCACTGTGTACCATGTTTACCGTACTATTAGCAGATGAAAGTTTGGTTTGATTCACTGCCAAGTTACCCCAACGATAATTTAGACTCATCTATGGATCTACTTGTGTGCTTGTTTTGGTTACACTAAATTATGAGCCATCTGTTTCGATTATGTCTGTGGAACCTTTTGTTATAAATCTTGTACATGTATACTGGGAATACTAAATGAATTTAATGTAGAAAAGGTTCATAAAATCATGTTTCAGGTTCAGTTTTTCTAATGTCTAGTTTTAATTTGTAATTGAGGAATATAGAACATTAAAAAATTCCACCTGATGGTTTCTTCAGTGACAGTAGCAAGCATAAACTCCGTCGACTTGTCATTAGGAATGACGTGACACTCGTCCGCGTCAGCCTCCAGCTCAGCTGAACGCTTGTCGAAACTAAACAAAGAGTGTTAAAATGTTTACTCCAATGGTCCTCTATAGGGTTATTTAATTTGCTTTGATAATATCAAGGCCGTGGGCCTCCAAATGGTAATTACGTTGATCATTGTTTTATTCTTTTATTTTGTAAAATCCAAAATGCAGAACTAATGTTATATATACATTCATGGAAGAAAGAGATTACCTTACTTTCGAGGAAAATAGGAAGGGGGGGTGGGGCGAATCAAAATTACTACTATTCTATATACGTAATACTTGAATGACTCCTTAATTACTATTGGTCAGAACGATTTTAGTTCCGTACCTGTCCTCATGATCATCTTCATTGCTCCCTGACCCAGTGTTCGTGGGTCGGTCATCTAATGCGGTCTCCAATTGCCTGGTCTGCGCTACATTCTCTATCACGACGGCTGTGGTGGGACCAGTCATTGGGTCCCCCGCCACTGGTGGTTTCTTAGCTGCTCGTTGCTTCTTTGCACGATTTCTTAAGGCCTGTGAAGAAAATGTTTTTGAATGCACTGAAAAATTCTTACGTCTAATGGACAGTTTACCTATTATACTTTGCTTATTAAATTATTTATGATACATTATAAGACTGCAGTAATTTATGTTAATAAGATACGTAAGATTTAATAATTATAATTTACCATATTATAATTTACGAATTAATTATAAGAAATTTTAAATTACAAACACTAATTATATGAATCATATTTTAAAGTTAAATATTCCTAATTGTGATAGAACAATTATTAGGGATAATTTTATGGTTCTCGAGAGGCTCATTTAAAGGCCCAATTTGTAGAATATCATTAGGCATTAAGTTCATGCTAACTAAGTTATTACCATCATTTGGTATTCTGATATTTAAATGATAATTTTAAACCATAAAAGCTTTTAAAAGTAACTTAGCGCAATGCTTCAAAATAAAATTGTTTCTATTCTACATTTTCTTCAAGGTTTCTTAAAGATTCTAATATCGGTTCTACTTTCAAAATGAATGATCTTGTGCCTATAAATTGTGTAAAGATACTCGCTTACCTTAAATATATTGTAATAGAGGAACATCATCATAATGCAAGGTATGTAGAAGGAGCCAAGTGAGGAGTAAAGAACGTAGTTCTGGCTATTGAACAGGCACTCGTCGAAGTTTCTATCAGGGGTGTCGTTTAGGCCCAAAACTATTGGTGCTCCGATGGCAGCTGAGATCAGCCAGACTAGCACAATCGTAAACCACACTCGTCTGTTGTTCTTGTGTTTCGCGTATTTTATTGGCTGAGTTACTGCTATGTACCTGAGAACAAATATAAACATTCTTACAAATATTATAAACGTGAAAGTTTATCGTGAATGTTTATAAGAATGTATGTGTGTTTATAACTCTTTCACGCAAAAACTGTTGGACGGATTCCGATGAAAGTTTATGACCTGGATTATTAACACGACATACAAATTTAACCGAAGCGAGCGGAGCCGCGGGATTAATCTAGCTAGAAATATGTGACTGCTATTAAGATCAGAACATTGGATATTAAAAGTAATTTTCAATGTAATAGCAGTCACTCAAAGCAATCAAGAGGATATTTAACGGTTTGGCGATTCAGTAGCTTTTAAAATGACGTTAAATGATCACCTATCATTTATATAATAATAACCGGTCTATCGATGTTTGCTTTTCTATATATGAGGTTAAATTTGTAAAGAGCCATGTAAGACTTATTACTATAAGAAATGTTTTAAGAAGGATGCTTACAGAGATATCATTAAACTTTATGGTTCCTATCTCACTTGCTATAAGGATTTTTATTCAGCAGACATCACACACATCTGAACAAGAGTCGTTTGAATTTAATAGGCAGAGTACCTTAGGCACGTATTTCCAAAACGAAGTATCCCGAAGGAATTATGTGTAAGTTCCGAGATGGTCGGTCGTAAAGTGACACATGGGCCTACGTGCTTTCCCTTTATACTGTCTCAATGGCTGTCCCATGATTAATGTGACTTCGCAAACGTAATGTCCTCGATGCTTTAGGGTCACTGCGATGTTATGGTAATGTATAAATTTTTCGATGTTTATTTAATAGTTGGAAACTTTCTTACATTTTTAAGTGAAAACATCTTTAGGAGCATTGAACACTTTTTGGGTGAAAAAAATTATCGAACTGGCGTCATCGCCACCGAGCGCTTTCCATGAGCAGGCTATATAGATACAGTGTATATATGTACATAGATATGAAGTGAAAACTTCTTTACGCGCGTTGAAAACTTTTTGAGTGAACAAATATCATTGAACTCGCGTCATCGTCACCGAACGCTTTCCATGAGCTGTTATATACTGTGTATGTACATTGTACATAGATATACTTCCATGCGTTATTTTTTTAAGTTTTTACTCCGATGGACAGTCTTCATGACTGCTTGTTTTGTGCCTTGAAGTTTGTAAATTATGGTCATACTCGTAATTAAATATTTAAAGTCAGTCTAAACTGTGCATGTCCTTCAGTAACACCTCTAACATCGAGTAAAATACACTTAGGCAAGATACTTTGCATTCTAGAGATTATTTAAGTAGTGTTCTAATAATGGGTTATTAATTAGATGTTGTATCAAAGAAAATAATGTTTTCTGAAGTAACGACACGATACTTGCATTCCGTGTCATGGAAGCCCTGAACATAAGAAAAGGCGAGATTGTTACTAATAAGCAATATGTAATCCAGCCTATGTTTATTAATTACTGCTGTTTATGAAAATAACTAACACCTATAAATAGGCGTTATCTAATAAGGCGTATCTGTTTTACCAGGTGGTAGAACCAACGTAGTTCGACCGCGGAAGTACCCACAGTCACATTTATTTCTAGCGTGAAGCAGTTCTTGCGTTTCGGTGGAACGGCGTGGTTGCCGGCTCACTTTTATATGAGGCGACCATCTTAGTCCTTGGGAGTAGCAATGTATCTGTGATCGACTTCAGATAGAACTCCTGTTATATATGAAGTTACTAACAGATGTCCATAGGCGGCAGTAACTACTTACCATCAGTTGGACTGCATGCTCGTTTGCTACTTCAAGAACTGGTGCACGTTATACGTAATAGTATTACAGCCCATGGTCAAACCATACTCAAACTACTAATTATTGATTGAAAAAAAATGTTTACTTTGGCAGATTTACCTATCAACAGATATGGCGACTAAGTTGAATATGCTGGAAGTGGAGGAGGTGACGTCCATCGCGATGTACACGTCGCAGATAAACGCGGGCAGCCCCCAGGAACCGTGCACCTGTGAACAAAAATGCGTAGGTTTAGTCAAAATGTAACCATCATAATCTAAATAGAATCTGAATTATAATATTTGTATATATTTACACGTCATTTAAGAGAATATAACTTCATTTATTACAGTCAACATGCGATTAATAAACATACCTTAGGCAATAAACTCAAAGATAAGAACACTCAAATTCAGAACAAAATTCAAACTACATCAGCGGAGGTTGAACACAGATTTTTTGGCATATCAGCCTATTATGGCGATCGCTACGATAGGCAGATCGTTAGGCCCTAAATATTTCAAATTTGATAACAACTTCTAAGACAGCAAGTTTAACAAAATACTGGAGAAGAAATAAGTTGAAAATTAAAGCGGACACCTTTTGGCAAGGAACTTGTAACACAAAAGATGGGTGACAATGGCGTAATGGCGGAGGCGGCACCGGACGCGGCGGAGCAGTTGCATTAGCGCCGTGATGTTAGAATGTTTATTTTACTAGTTTCATGAGTACAGGTAAATAAAAGCTTTGTAGCTCCCAATCTTTGCTACGGGCAAAAACTGTATACTTATAAGGTAAACATAAACATAAACACTTTCTACACTCATAGCCCCACAATAGGATTTTCTCCTGTATCGTGGGTGCCATTGACACACAAAGACGAATACACAAACACCCAATCTCAGAACAGTAATCTAAACTCATCATTCACATTTCTGTCTGGCCGAGGATCGAACCCTGGCGTGTCAGACCGGTACGGTGACCGCTCCGCCACGCGGGTCTACAAAGTAAAATATCTTTTTATTAAAATTAAATGACTAGCGTATTCCCGAGGCTCCAATCGCTAAGGTTTAGTTTACCAGGATAATGAGTATGTGTTAATCTAGATATTATACTATTGTGCTCGATGGGGAAACGATGGAAAGGTACTCGACGCCGCGGGAGTGAAGCCAGCTTATGTGGGGATTTTACCGCACTAAAACTCCACCAATGGCTGTCCTCGAGGCTGCGAATAGGACTCCGGAATATCCAAAGGAACACAACAGAAGTCCTTTAAGCACATTTCCCCATGGGGCTCCACCCAGGTGAGCGGCTTGGCCCAGCGCATCGACTAGTCTTTACGAAGGTCTTATCACTTTAAATACCCGACTACTAATTTCAGTTGAAGCATTCGAGATTTTTTAATTTGTTTTCATTTTTTTTGTTATTATTCTAATGAGATGATGAATAAAAGAACGAGATTTTCATCCTATATATAAACAAAATAAAACGATATGTAATCATACTATGTAAATAATATTTGCTGTATTTCTCCGAAATGAAATTTGTATACATATAACATTTTCATACAAATGTAGTTTTATAATAACAGTAACAATAACATTATAAATATGTTCTTTTCTTTCCCGACTTCCGTAACATACGTACGCTTTTATATCAGAAATAATTGGCATATAATGTCAAAAGTGGCTTCTTAGAACGCACAGACTATTGTCATAGGGTTGTATGAATTGTTTGGTAGGAAGCTTGTTCTCATAAAAGTTGGCTGCTGATCTCCGTGGGAGCTAGCACTAAGCGTCAATATGGTGGATTGCTCTTTCGTTATTATAATGATATATTTTATTTTAAAAGTAGGTTATCTGCATGTAATTTTTGAAGTATCTTGAAATTACCAACAATTACTAGTATGTTTTCATATATATATAGTAACACTTTCTAAACTACACAGTCTTACACTAGGATCATTCAGATGTCTTTCTGGCCGAAGATCGAACCCGAAATCCAATGCATTCATTCAATCAATCAAAGTTAACGCTCTTCTGGATGCATACCCTGAGTGTGATTTGTTTGCAGATGAATGGCACGAAATATTGTCAGTATGTATGTGGTTCTGCGAGCGAGAAGCATAACTGGTGGTGTCTATATAATTAATGTTATTGGTGTAACCGTTTTAATTATAGTAAAACAATAAATAAATAAATAAATGCGTGTCAGACCGGTATGGTAGCCGATATGATAGCCACAACGTGGGCCGGCATATACCAATGCGTATATTAATATTAAATATATTTAAAAAATTGGTGCTCGTATATGTGTGTCCATATTTCATAAGACCATTTGCGGCTATCGGCCGATCCAATTTCAGAGAGCGATTGACATTCCTCACGCGATTTCAATTCGCAACGTTTTATTTATTTTTTGATTTATTTAACATCGCATCGGCTTGTCGATTTTATATTAATATCTTGTATCGATTTCAAATATTCAGTTAACGTTAATTTTTGGGTAAAATTGCATACGTACGTATGAAGTGGTAGTGTGGTTATCTGTTAGTATTAGGGTTAGTTTTTTTTATAAGAATGAAGTAGCAAATGAGCATGCAGTCCACCTGCTGATAAGTGGTTACTGCTGCCCATGGACATCTGTAAGCGACTTCATATAGAACAGGGGTACTATCTGAATTCGATCCCAGGTACGTTGCTACTCCTGAGGACAAAGATGATCGCCTCATACATAAGTGACCCGGTAACCACGCCCTTCCACCAAAACACAAGAACTGCATCACGCTAGAAATAGGTGTGGCAGTCGTACTTCCCCGGTCCAATTACAGTGGTTCTACAAACTGGTGAAGTCATTGAGTAACTTATTATTTTTAAGTATTTGTTACTAGCGATTGAATATTTCGTAGTTTACTCCGGTAGTACCTACCATAGTTCACTGACTGTCACACTTAATCTGCCTTTTAACAGTTATTACTAAAGCGAAGTGTTGAATTGAAGAATTTCACTTACTGTTTACACATCGCTTATTTTAAATGTGGTAGAAATCTGTAGTTCGACTACGTAAGTACCTACCACCGCCACACTTATTTCTATTGCGAAGCAGTTACTTGCATTCCGGTGGAAGGATGCGGTTGCCGGCTCACTCTTATATAAGGTGACCATCTTAGTCCTCGGGAGAAGCAACACATTAGTTATGGAATTCAGATAGGACCCCTGTTTTAAATTAAGTTGGTTACAGATGTCCACGGCCGGTAGGTAGTACATACTTAGGATAAGAATATGGCGCCAGTAACTTTTCTGGAGCCAAATCCTAAAATTATGTCGCTATGCAAACTCAAACGATTCTAATCACATTGACAAAAATGGCGCCTGTAAATAAGGAAAAAGGGAGAGGGACGACTACTTTCTTATCACTATTATATGTGTATCAAAAAGTAGGCTAATAAATAGGCCATTCCAAATTTGTTTGCAAATTTATTTTTTTCTTTTTACTATAATATAACGAAAACTCATTAAAAACGTTAAATACAACAATTAACTGAAACAAAAGGCAATCATTGTTTTTAATCAGTTTTTGTTTTAATATCTTACAATGTTGCAACGTCGATATTCTAATCGCGATTGCTTCCGGTTCTACACTACATCTCAGTTAAATATATTTAACATTCCGAATTGGTTACTTTGAGAGCGATTCGTTCCGACAACTTACAGCTAAATCAAGCAAGAACCATCCTTATTACCTTCTTCTCAGAGAGAGGTTACATGCACATAGACTTGAGCAAAGGAAGATGTGTCCTAAATAAGATGTACAGTTCGGTCATAGTAAAGTGGACCTTATTCCATTTCCTTAAGGACGGTTATAACTGAATTTGTATGCTGGTCGAGTCTCAAAGCCACTGTCAATTGCATAGGAGTGCCGTTTGAAGTTGAGGGTCTATTAAAGGATGGGTTCACCCCTATTATCGTGTTCGGGGTTAAGTTATGTTGTAACAAGTTTTGTTTGTATGGGAGACATGTATGTATAACACTAGGCATAATTTAGTAGGGGTAGCAACCCATATAGCTGAACTGAGGTAGGAGTATCTTACTTATGGTTAATCAGATGACAGGTGGTAGAACCAGTGTAGTTCGACCGGGGAAGTATCACCGTCACACCTATTTCTATTTCGTGCAGCAGTTATTCGTTTCGTTGGAAGGTTGTGATTGCCGGTTCATTTATATATGAGGTGACCCACTTATTATTTATTAATATCTCAAAGAATTAATTCCTATACATTTGTGCGTAGTTTCTTTATCATAACGCATTTTCGTTTCATCAAGTTTTAAATCACAACAATTCTAAGGTTTCGCTTTAAAATTTAAATAATATTGATCAGAATCAATATTCCGATCGCGTAAAACATAAACTTCCCCATTTGTATGAGCTTATTCAAACCTAAAGAAAGAAATCCACTCAGCAAATACCCATCATTTTTAATACAGCTTTTTACCCTTTGAATTTGAAATAATGCTGTCACGTATGATATTGTACGTGTTCGGAATTCGTCCAACGTTATAAACCAACTCGAAACTCGATCCTGTCTCAAACTGTACCGTTTTAAGCGATATTGCAATTAATGGCTTTCCAGAACAAGTGCACATAATAATGTTTGTTTCGTGTTTTGAGTGTTTAATGGGTTCATAGGCTTTTTTATTGATAAGAACCTTCAAAGGTACTGCAGTCCCATCGAAGAGGCAGTAGATTATGTGGATTTTTATTTTAAAACCGCACTTAAAACTACATCGTTGGCCGTGCTTGGTACAGCGAAGGGACTCTGGGACCTCCTAAGAAACACGGACGGTGTCTTCTGAGCGCGTCGCACCTGTAGGGCACTGCCCAGATTTCGCTGTTTCAGACCAGTGAAAGCCTAATGGTTGAACTCAGCCTAGCGGTCGAAGGTCTAAGGTTTGAATCCCAGGCACGTACAACAGATTTTTTTAAAACGATACGCAGATAATTATAAATTAATCATTGTTTTACGGTTAAACCTACACACCTGAAAGTTTTTAAAAATGGTACTTAAAGTACACTTTTCATTTTATTCGTACTTAGGCAAAACGTTGCCTAAAACTATCACACTTAAAGAAAAGACTCAGCCCAGCCGTGGGACAATAATAGGTTCACGAGATAATTAGTGTAAATAAGATAATGTTGTTCCGTGATTCAATTATTTAATGTGTTAATTCAACATTATAAATATAATTTATACATAGATACTAAAAGGTGATTACTTAAAGTACTGCTTTTTGTGAAATTTTCTAGACGGATTTTAGACTCAAATGCTCTTATCGAACATGCATTATCTGATTAAAGTAGAGAACGAGCATGCAGCCCACCTAACGGTAAGTGGTGACTGCCACCCATAAAGCCCATGGATGTAAGTGATTTCAAATATAACTAGGATGAATCTACAGTCAATCACTAATGCGTTGCTTTATCTGTGATCTAAGATCGTTTGAAACTGAACCGGTAACCACACGCTTCCAGCGAAACGCAAGAATTGCTTCTCGCTAGACATAAATATTTTGATTTTTCTAGGTTGCTTCTGAAGCAATCCGTATCGGATCGACGGCCAGGTGCTATCATTACTGAGTCGGAGCTCGTCGCGCTTAGCTCTTTATTCAAAATTATACCGTTTATTCATAAGACGAGTCGATTCTTTACAGAATTCGTCCATAATCAATAATAACCATAAAATCACAAGGGATTTTTTTATCAGATTGAAGTAGCAAACGAGCATGCAGTCCACCTGATGGTAAGTGGTAACTGCCGCCCATGGATATCTGTCAGTAACTACATATAAAACAGGGGTTCTATCTGAAGTCGATATCAGATACGTTGCTACACACCTTTATAAGGTGTTTTGTTTTTGAGAAGTGGCTTAATGAATTCGCTACACATATTTTTAATAAATTTTTAAACAAATACTTGCTTTCCGGCGCGTGTACAAAATTTAACATAATATTAAGTCTATGTATATACAATGTATATAGTTAGTTAGTAGTATATTATACATTATTAGGTTATTTCCGCGGTTTCGCCCGCTTCAGACACGTCTACCCTGGTAATTATTATCCTGTGTTAATTTAGGTCATACACTATTTGTGTGACAAATTTCAGCGAAACTGATAAGCAGTTGATGCGTGAAAGAGTAACAAATAAACAGACATCCTTACCAATTTTCGCATTTATAATATTAGTAAGATTGTATTTGACGAGCAATAAATCAGTAAAAAAAGATTTAAAAAAAATATATTAACCGCTTTCCAGACTCATAGCCCCACAGTAGGATTCTCTCCTGTGTCGTGGGTGCCATGGACACACAAAGACAAACAACACACAACACACAACACAAACACCCAGACCCAGAAATCTAAACTCATCATCCATATTTCTGTCTGGCCGGGGATCCGAACCCGGGACCCACTGCGTGTTAGACCGGTATGGTGACCACTCCGCCACGCGGGTCGTCACACAATTAAATAATATAAGTAAAATCTACCTGAGAATTGGATTTGAAATCTTTGAAATACTTCAGGTCGATTACAGATGCGTTGCCAACTTTAAATTGTAATCTAGAATACCTCGTGGAAGTATCTCTTACAAATCTTACTCCACTCCACACAGTGTTCAGAACGCAGCAGGCTGTGGCAACCTTGTTGTAACACCGCTAATCATACTTTACAGTACGGCGACGGTGCCTCTGGAGTCGAACCACTTTCCCTACAACGCTTTTCTATCGCCTTTCCATAAAGTAAATGTACGTAAATGGGCTCTCTCAAACATTTTTCACATGCTATAAATTAGCAATAAAACGTTACAAGGCGTTCTGTAAGACACAAATTTTACAGTGTAAAGTAAATGGAAAATGAATAGCCTGTTCCTGTTTAACTAAAATCGCCTTTATGACCGTACAAGTAAGGAACATAATAGCATGTAATCGATTCTTTTTCACTCATTAAGGTCGTTTATGCCCCGTCACGTGTTTTAATTCCGGACATCAAACTGTGCAACGTGCCTTATTGCTTTATAGGACAACGGCTTTTAAAGCTTAATCAAACTATTACGCGTTTAAGCACGGTTATATAGAGTAGGTGATAAATATAAGAATAAGAAATCAGAATTGAACTATGGTATTCCGTGCCTATGAACTAATATAATTACCAACGTCACACCTATTTCTAACGTGAAGCAGTTCTTGCGTTTCGGTGGAAGGATGTGGTTGCTGGCTCACTTTTATATGAAGCGACCATCTCAGTCCTCGAATGTAGCAACGCATCTGTGATAGACTAGAAGTTGCGTACAAATGTCCATGGGCGGCAGTAACCACTTACCATCAGGTGGGCTGCTTGCTCGTTTGTTACTTCATATTTATAAAAAAAAATGAACTTGAGCTTGAACTGCATAGATAGCGATTTCCAAAAGAACAACGTTATGCGTGGCCACATACTCTCGTAAGCACCAGGTGGTATAGTGGCAAATGTCCACCATGGTGGAATCGGATGGAGTAACGCCGCGTCGCATCCGGTAACGGATAAATATTAAAGGTTTAGATATTTTTGATACAGCAAGAAAACACTTATTTTTTTGATTTTCCTGAATAATTATTTACTGTTCACGAATATCGACATTATTATAGTTATTAAATAGGTAAATAAACACCAATAAAACAATATAAGCAATACGATTGTTTAATGAATAAAATTTAATCGATAAATTATTAATTTATACAAGGCAGGCAACAACCTACGATATCTCTAAAAGTGATTAAAAATAAATTAAACTATTCTTTAACTTATGATTATTTATTTTTTACTTTTCCTATTAATACGTTAATAAAAAATAGAACAATGACAAGAGACTACTTAATAATCAGAAATACCTCTTCCTTCAAAAATTTGGACGTGAAATCAGAATACAAAATTCTATTGAGACCTCAGAATGTTCTATTTTTAAAAACTTTGATTCATTTCATCATCTTGATTCAATGAAACCTTCTTTAATAACGAGTGTTGTTCATCCGACTTGGAGCTCCTCAAGCCTGCCACGCCCCAAGTCTTGCTTCGTTGCAGTGGCGGTCTACCGCGGATTCGACCTTCGTATTTATGCCGTTTGTGGTTCAAAGGACTCAAGTCCGAATCGGACAAGTCCTCAAATTTTCGCTTAGATGCGGAAGATGAAGTGGAATCTAAAGAAGCAATTGATTTGTATGGAGTTGTTGCACAAGAAGTTCCTGTAATTAAATATATATAACTGTAAATGTCTGATAAAGAACATCTTTCAAGGCAAAAAATATTTGAACCACAATATCTAAATTCCAAAATACAATAATTTTGTTTAATTTTAAGTATCGTTTTAATATCGGCGCATGATTAAATGAGATGAAGATTATGAAATACTTAGAAATAATATAATTCAAATGATTAAGATCTCAAAAAATATTTTTATAATATTTAAGTAGCAAGCGAGCTTGCAATACATCTACCGGTAATTTATCACTGCTAGCCATAGGTATCTGGGACTGATTCAATTTATAAAGGATTCTATCTGAAGCGGAACATAAATACATTGCCACTGCGGAGGTTAATTGATGATCGCCCTAAAATTTTAAAAGTCAATGTCCATCTACACCCTTCCACTGAAACGTAACAACTATTCCATGCTAAAACAAGCGTAGCGGTAATACCTCCGCGGTCTATCCACTGGTGTTAACTTTTAACTATTATAAACGACTTTACATCAATAAATTGATTACACGCAGTAATCAACGGTGATGGTAAAAGAAAAATTATGTCTACATCGCCCCTTAATTCTACTTTCATAGGTATCGTATATTTTAAAACGTTACTCAGAGATATAATATCGGTATAATAAAAGTATACATTACGTTTTTACTATTGGCAATTAACTGAGCGCAGCTGCTGTAAACTACGACGTGCTACCGCCATTACCTAAAGCCTCAGTTTTATGCTTTACGTGATGCGCATGGATTTCATTTTGTTAAATGGGTGCTGCTCCACCTGTGCAAAACTTTGGAATGAAACCATTACATTCATAAAACTGCACTAATTAGTCAGATGGTGCTACGATAGATAATTAATATAGACAACAAGACTCCGGACTCACAGTCACTATGGAACTAATAACAGAGAATTCTAGAGAGACATAATTGTAGTTCAGTTCAATTTATACGTAACGCTAATAAATTATCCTTATGCGCCTACGCGTTATAATCATGAAAAATTGTTTTATTGCACCTATTTTCAGGCAATATGTCAAAATTATACTATAAATGTCACATTATAACAAAAAAATCAAATCAGATGTACTAATTTTTTTACTAACGACTTCATAAACTAAAGCAAAGAAAACCTAGAACAACAACATTTATTATTATGAAAAGCTCATATATTTGGAGATGACGTTAAGTGGTATTATGCAACATTTTAATGAACTCAATTCACTCGTTACTTTATCTCATAATGTACTTAATATAGCCAGCAAAGTACAATGTAAAAATAATTTGTTAAACACACAAACAACTACATAGTTTTACAAAAACTTTAATTAAAGACAAAGACAATAACTCCGTTGTAGCGTTTTAATACAATAATAAGGAACCTACAAAGCGAGACAAATTTCTAAGGAACGAGAAAACATAAACTGCTCTTTCACTGCAAATTGTATTTCCACTTATTTAGTGCTGCATCAAACCAGAGAGGAAATAAATGGCTATAAAGCACGTAAAATTTTACAAACAATATAATTTCTCTGACTGCATTCACGAGAAATCCATTGCAGTTTGTTGCCATTCATCCCAAAAGATGGATTTTAAGAATAATAAAATCGTATTGAATTAGTTTTTGTTCTAGCTCGCTTTACTAGATTACTTCAGGGAATTTGATAATTGATTTTAAAGCTTAAAAACAATTTATAATTGAACGCATATCTTACTTCATATAATTTAAGAAAATAAAAAATACATTGAGAAAACGCAGAATATTCTTTTCGCAATTTTGTATATTCAAAGAAGCGTCAGCAAAAATGGAAAGGAAATAAAAGGCCATGAATGTCAACTTGTACAAGACGAGATGATTTCTAGGAATGCAATATTACATTCCGTGAAGAATTTCTGTAACCTAATTTGAATTGTCCCTTTTAGCTATTTGACATTGCGATATGCAAGAGTAAAAACGACAGCAAAACAATTAAATGTAAACAATGTTAATTATAACTATGAAAAGTTGGTGTATTATGAATCCCTCTAAAGGCATATTATTATAAACTAGCATAAATGAGGCATTTCATTTTTTTTTATTCTAACTCCTTACAAGGAAATAAGCATGATATTACATATACGTGTACATGTTGGATGTTATTTTTAATTTTCGTTTAGCTAGTTCCTTAAGAAGACTTGTAGGCTCTGGTGATTATAGTTACTTTACGTCAGACACATAAATTTCCGCATTTACATTGTAAGTTTTTCAAAATGTTTACAATGACTGGATGCTTTGTAAAACATTGCTTTAGCGCTAATTGGGATAAGTTTTCCTCTTGCTTATCTTAGATGGTGCTGGTAGAAGGAAAAACAGTAAGGAATCATTTTACATGCCGGGATATTCATTCACTATTTTTCCCTTATTTATGTAAAAAAATCTGGAGTATCCTTTTAATTGTATCTAAGGTTTTTATACCGCAGCAGTAGTGAGGAGGTTTAATGTAGTAAGGTCATACAAGGGGGATTTAGGTCATTGACATTAGACGGAGCTAGTGTAAATGAATTTTTATTACAATTGTAATGTTAGCCTAAAAGTATTTTTGTATGTAACGTTAGCTTATTAAGTATGTGTTTGTTGTATTGTTGAGTTGTATGTAAGTATTTTTATAGTGTATTTATTTTGTATTCACCTTTTTCATAGCGCCATAATAGTTTTATGGGTGTAAACAACTTGGTATTATTCTCACAAATTAGTAAATATTACCTATTTTTTAATTTAAATAATTTTAATATAATTTAATAAAGAAACATAAAACTAGAATATTAATTTATAAGTAGAGAAATACACGTTATTCAAAATTGTAAGCTAATAAATTCGATAGAACAATATGAGCTTAAGCCCGATATGAATTGAAATCACTTGGCATTGTGTTTACTTTATACGATCGTACGATTTCTGAGATGCTAAAGCTAATTGAGCAGATTGCTTCTGAATATAAGAAAATCTTTTTATTAATTTTCTATTGTTATATTTTCGACGACGCTGGAATTAGACAATGTCCGAACCAGTTTACAGTAAAAGAAAGTTATGTAATTTATTACTTACTAGAGAAAACCCGCGACTTCGTGTGTGTGATTTTACGGGTTAGTTCCAGAAAGAAGTTAAATGTGTGAATAATTGACGAATATGACATGATATAATATCTATTACAGAAATAAAATATAATTGCAGTATCGTTATTTACAAATCAATCAAAGGATTTAAAAAGTAATGTACGTATTTTATCTGCATCTAAACCAAAACTTTTGAATCCATAGTCCAATTAAAAGAAAGAGATTTTGTGCGCACAAAATTTAAAATTGCTAATTATATTGCCTGTAATATGTTAAGATAATTAATTACATTACATAAAATCATTTTTAACAAAAAAATATCACCGACTTCCATGCAACAAAAAAGTAAAAAATAATTTGAATACATAGTGGTTTAGCACATAACCGGTACATAGTACATAGTCCCGAAGTCGGCGCTCAACACACTTCGCTAACTCATGTTGACGAAACTATGTTCTACGAGTATATGAGCGCCGACTTCAGAACTATGTACTATGTACTGGTTATGTACT
>DWNE01003081.1:0-17400 GCA_018249875.1 Cecropterus toxeus | reverse complement strand
CCGCCTCCGCCTCCGCCTCCGCCTCCGCCTCCGCCTCCGCCTCCGCCTCCGCCTCCGCCTTTTTTATTTTTTATTTAAAAACTCTGATTAGGTCCCAAAGAAATCAGAAGAATAAAATTCAAACAGGTATAATATTGAGTGTTAACATTTTATCACTTTGTTTTTCTTATTTCATTTATAACGCCTAATAGTAATGTAGTATGTACCTACAGTTTTTCTCTTTCTATTGTAATATTTCGAATATTACGCCAAAGGGAGATAAGATAACGTGTTCCGTATCAACTACGACAACGCTGCATAGTTGCTGTAGTACGCGTTAGAAATATTTATGTTTGCGACTTTTAATCGCAAGTCTACGCTTTCCCCAGGCCACAAACACAGGAAACCATCAAACGGCGTTGTCGTTAATCGCACCGCAGTATTTATAAGTTTGATTCAGTGTAGTCTCGCGACGCACGTTGCTTATTCAGTTATTGTACGTGATTTTCGTGGACATACTCCTTGGATATCTGCTGATGAATTTTAAAAATGTTGGACTATTTTTGGTTGTTTTAAATGGAAGTTTCAGTGTGACATTTAAAAAATCGGATTAGTGTTTTAAAGATCATACTGTCAGTGAATATAGTACTGTTTATTGATTAATTAAGGATTATAAGACTTTTCGAAATTTATACGAAAATTTCAGTGTTTTTTTACGATAGTAGTATATCCGTAATGGATCTATCCGACGCGTTGAATGTACGAGTAAACGGAGAAATGGTACGTATTCACTTATGTAAAAAAATGGTTGTTGGATTTCGTAAAAATATTACCTTTGTGGCTGCGGGCAAGTTCCATACTCTGCCATTGAAGCATTGGGATACTCGTTAATGATGGGTAGTAATTGCACGTGCTTATCAGGGCCATTGAGGATTTAATATTTAAGGAATTGTCTGAACTGAAATGTAGTTGTATCATTTCTGTTAATTTTTAAAAATAATATAATAATGGTTGTACAAAGTACTGAAGGTATGAAAATAATAAAAAAAAAGTTATTTACAAAAAGTGTTTCTCCCTAGTTTCTAGTATAGGGGCCCCCTTTTGTAGAGGCATCAGGGCTGTAGTTCTGGATACCTCTCCGGCCCTGGTATAATAATCTAGACGTTCAGAGAATACAAAATTCATAAACCAGTTCTAACACAAACCTACATCACTTATATTATTTTTCGAATCTTTATGCTATGAAATTGCTTTCAAACTTGAAATTAAGTTTGAGTTACTATGACCAAATTGATGCAGCACCGCATATTGTACAAGCAACGAATTGTAATACAGTAGCCCTGGATTCTGGGAATAGCAAATAGCTAGTAAAGACAACGTCCTCAATTTTAAAATAATCGAAACGTCGACGTTACATAAAGCTTTTATTTATGATCGCGGTTAACTGGATTTGCTCTGCTAGACCAGGCCTCATCTTCAACAAATGTAATGATTTAATTTTAATTAATTTTATCATACTGTAAGCGCCGGAATGCTATTAGAATGAGAGTGATTATTCAACAGAGATTTGTGATTAGGCTGTTTTATATATGGAGGGTTAAGGTTAAGGCCTAAGGCTATGGATATGATCTACACAATTCGACTGGTGTTTTCTTGTCAAGTCGTTATTGTATAACTTCTCGAAAACCTCTTAGAAAGAGCGTTTAGGTTATAGTCTACCGCGCTGGTTATGTGCACATCCTTGAGTCCTCTTGTCAACGCATTATTGAGTCACTGCGGGGCACGAGTCTCCTCTCAGAATGAAAGTGTTAAGGTCGTAGCCTACCGCGCTGGTTATCTGCATATCTTTAGACTTTATATATTCATAAGTCTAGTAGCAGTGGTACATGAGCGGTTATACATACAATCATCCCTCCGGGGCTTTTATAGGTCCTGTGCTTTCACACACTATAATGTTTATCTAATAAGCACCCGTTTGAATGCGTTAACGCCCGTTTTATTAAAAAAAAATTGAATTAACGTGTCAAATTTTGATTTCAGACCTTATTTTACAAGACTAATAAATAGGTAAGGTCCGTAAAAATAATAGAGGTCTCTAAATATAGGTAGGAATCCAAAATTCTAAGTTATGTCACATGCAACTTCTGCAACATGAAAATATTACATTATTTTCATTTACCTTGTAATATTTCCAGCCCCCGCCGATCCCAGGCATGCGACCGCCGCTGGGGTCCCCCGGGGGACCGGTCCCGGCCCCCAAGTCTTCCATGGGCTTCGTGATGCCCATCTACACCATATGTATCATCGTCTTCTTCGTATATACACTTAGTAAGGTAAGGTTCCCAATTTTAATGTAAAATTAAATTAGAAATGATTAAGTAACTAATAGTAGCGGCCATATGCTTAGGGCCAATAGATATCATTTGCTCCAACTCCTCCTGATGGGCAAGGTGGAAGGGAAGAGGGACGCTGGAAGCCGGAAACAGTCGTGGCTGAGAAACATCAGAGAGTGTACAGGATTCACCTCTGTCGAACAGCTATTATGCCATGGTCAGAGAGAGGTTCAAGGAACTAACGGCCAACCTTCAGTAGTGAAGAGGCACAATAAGATGCAGGAGAAGTAACTAATAATCTATCAAATGCTAACATTGTAGTATTTACAAAATTCACCTTGTATATCAATAACTACCACCGTGTTGCGTTTATGGAATAGCGGCAAAATGCCGTAACACGTTTTATATTTGCTACCTTTTTGGCCGTGTGGTGTCGGTTTTGAGTAGCACTCAATCTTCCCGTGGTTGTTGTAGGAGGTGAATAAAGGACATTCAGGGGATAGGCTGCCGTGTTTTCCTATATCTTATGAACACCCACTGCGGTTACCAACACTATTGACAAAAACACCTATTGAAGGTGTCCTATATCCAGTAGTGGACCTCAAGGGTGATGGATAAATGGATAATGATCCCTAAACTATAATTGTAACCTGTCATATGTATCATTTGTCCGTGTTTGTTTAGATATTGTTCAGACGCACGGCCTCCCCGTACGATCCAGTCGCTCCCGATCCTCAGTTCAGGAGACGAGTGTTCAGGGATGACTCCAGGTCTTCACCAGACAAGCTGGGTAAGCTCTAAACATAAAAAAATTACCTTTTCCAGACTGTGTAAGCATCTAAAATAGTATTCTTACTCTTTTAAAGTAGACTTACCCTATAGTCGTGGGGAAAAAATACTAAAAATACATACAAACGGCTATGCCTCCCAGCGTGGCGTGTTAAATGTAGTCTGTATTAATTTTGAACAGTTTAGCTTTCTGATGGCGAAAGAATCGTTAAAATCATAATTAATTTATTAATTTGTCAGTAAGGTGTACAAAGGTGTTCATATATTTTTTTTTACACGCTTTCTACACTCATAGCCCCACACTAGGATTTTCTCCTGTGTCGTGGGTGCACTGGACACACAAAGACGAATACACAAACACCCAGACCCAGAACAGAAATCTAAACTCATCATTCATATTCCTGCCTGGCCGGGAATCGAACCCGGGACCCACTGCGCGTCAGACCGGTATGGTGACCGCTCGGCCACGCGAGTCGTCAATTGGCAATTATTTATAGATTGGCGCTTACTATGCCAAATATTGGCGTACGAATATTAGTATACATTAATTTACATAAAAAAATTAATATAATTTAAATGAATTATATCGAATAGTTCCCATTATTAAATTTATGCAGTCATGTCATTTTTAACAACTTTGTCATTTTTATAAATTAATATTTGTCGTTAAAATAAATTATGATTAAAATTAATATAACTTAATTAGATTATTTTTTAAAATACAAACAAATGAAATTTTGTAATACATTACAATATAAGGAACTACTATAAGTCTTTGGTCATAAATCGAAATTTAGTCAATTTTCATCAGTCCACTAGTTTCAGAGTTCGTAAGTGCTCATCAGTAATTTACCTAAATGTATGTAGGTTAATTTCTTTACTACCGTCGCCAAATACAAAAAATTATTAACGTTCACGTGAAAATTGATATATCGAACAGCATTTGTGACACATATGTAATAGTACATTTAATACATGCTTCCATAGGTCTTTGAGGAGCCAATTAACTTTTTTACGTTACCTATGTATACGTTAATGTATGTTTGAAAATGTCCCGGAAGATTAAATATTAGGTCTCCCGTGTTAACGTATCCGTATAATTTTTGAAACGCAATACATTAAAAAAATTAAATACTTTTCATATTTACTACTCAATAATAATATCTAATCGTATGTGCGCGATGGATAACCTTGAGTAATTAGCAATATTTGAATATAATTATATTATTGGCGTGGTCAATTATTTACAATTATCAAATTAAATTTTTAAAATAAATAATTATTTATTACAAAATAATAAATAATTATTTATTTTAAAGTAAAGTTAAATCAAAGTAAAGTTAAGCAAGTACTAAAAATAATTGTATAATACTTCAGGAAAGACATTTAAAACATAATGTTTGTCCAGAATTAAATATAGGATCAATGGATATCTGCATGGTGGTAGAACCAGTGTAGTTCGATCGGGGAAGTACTTACCATCGCCACACCAATTTCTAGCGTGAAGCAGTTCTTACGTTTCGTTGGAAGGGCGTGGTTGCCGGCTCACTTATATATGTATATGAGGCGACCATCTCAGTCCTCGGGAGTAGCAACGCATCAGTAATCGACTTCAGATAGAACCTCAGTTCTATATGAAGTTGCCTACAGATGTCAATGGGCGGCAGTAACCGCTTACCATCAGGTGGACTGCATGTTCGTTTGCTACTTCATTTTTATATAAAAAAAATAATCCACGTTCACATTTTACAATACTATGTAGGAAGCACAATCATAAGTTCTTAACATCGTCCATTTTGTTTTTTCAACGACAACACTTTCCTTTTTTTAATTGCGACGTCATTCACATTTATTCAGCCAGACACTTTTCATACCAGGTTTATTATAGGATAATTTATAAAATTTATATTATGCGTAAATGATGCTTTCATTGCTTTTTTTTAATGAAAAAGTGTTAAGTACAAATTATTTTAATTTTATTTTACTCTTGCATGCAGGCAAGAAAGAGGCGGATACGAGTAAGTATACGGGAATAATATTAAAACCACGTTTATTTTGTTATATTTTTTTACATGGGTCCGTAGTTATAAGGAAAAAGCACACTTTGATATAGTAAATTGATTGCGTTAGTTATTACTACACAACTTGTGCGTATTATGATAAGAAGCGTTAATTAAAAATATAAAATGATTTTTTTTATAAAATGATAAGTTTTATGCAATTAGTAAATGAAATGCAAGTAATTTGATATTGCAAACTTTGAGTAGGTACTTTGAAGTTATTATAAGTAAGAAGTAGTGATATAATTGGCTACTTAGCCAATTATGAATATTAAATATATCATTTGGTTTATTAAAATGTAATTTAATCGCTAGTAATTGCAATGAAGTAATTTACAATGAAATTTAGTGAAATGACAACACTGACGTAGAAATAAAAAATATTAAATATTTCAATAAATATATAGAGTTGGGAATTATAGTTTATAGACTAAAAACGTTCCACCGCGAAGCTTTTATTGAGCAGGGTTCTACCACAGAGGTCCGTTACGAGTGTTTATAAATTGTCTATAAAATATGGAAATACTCAAAAATAAATACCTAGTAAAACTTATTTTCGAGTATGTCCATAAATTAATTGGCCTTTTAACTTATATACATTTTAAAGATATAAGAACACTTATAAGAACAATGACAGACATAACAACAAACTTAAGTTAGTATAATAATAGGATTTTTTAATAAAAAGAAATACCTAATAATACAAGATTAATAAGATCTTACGAAGGCTACTAGATCCCACTAGGTAAAATATACGCTACCCTGGTAAACGTGAAACTTGAGGATCCATTTATCACCGGAAATATAAGAACTGATTGCAAAATTCCTTAAACGACCTCGCTGAAATTGTGATGGATTTCATACAAGCGCGCGTCCGATGTTGAATTTACTCATGAGAACTGTAGGAAACTAGCATGTTATAATTTAATTTACTATAAGCATTGCTCTTTATTAATACGATGAATTAATTTGGATACAACATATAAGACTGTACCTCGAAAAGAGATAAGAAATATACAAATAATACAACAATCCCTCATGTTTTCCCTGGGCAATTGCCCGGCTCGCTCCCAAGGATCCAATACAGGGCCTATAAACAAGGCATGTAGTCAGTCACAACCAACGGATATTGTCCAGGGGATGAGGAGCTCGCGGCCCTGCGCGCCCGGCTCGCGGAGACCGAGCGCGCGATGCAAAGGATCGTGGGCCAGCTGGCGAGGCGAGACGCGGTATAGACACTGTTGAACTGACTCTGGAACCGTTTGGAAATTTAAAACAAGAAGAGCTATTTGACTTTGATACTATGCATCAGTTTGTAGATGATAGTTTACACGAAAATAATGAAGAATGGTTAAGCCACGGAAAAGTGTTTCTTAACTTTTATACGTTGAATAGTTGAAATAATCGTCGAAAGTATAATTTGTGATGGATATTTAGGTTTTTGAAAGTCATTCAGTTTACGAGTATGTATTTCGGGATCATATTTATTGGTAATGCAAAGTGCGTGTGCTCGCTTGAAATAAGTTCTTAAATCGTAAAACTGGAAATAAGGTTAATACTTCTGCTCGTGGCTTCATTCAAATAATTTCCAAACAGTTTCAACAACATTCTCTTTCTCTACGCAAATTCAAAATATACTTCAGCAAAAGTTAAACATTATGCTTTTGCGTCTTTAATGTGGCTGTAGATAAAGAGATACTGTTCAGTTCAACACCTCCAGCAATATCGTACTTAAATGCGTGTTAAATCCATAGTTGTATTAAAACAATGGCTTGTGGCATGGTGACGGTTGTGCCCTTTTAGATCCAAGACGTTAAGTGTATCTGCACGCAGACCAACATGAATGCTTTGAATAATTGTGAAAATCGTATTAGCCTTAGATTTGTTTTATTATTGTGTTGCGTTGTCATTTGTACCTTTTTTGGAGTGGAAGCGTATAACGATTCCGAATAATATAACTAACGTTTTGAAAAATAAAATGTATAAATATAATTCTAATTTAAACGGCAAAGATTAAAAACGGAATTTGGAAGCCTTTAACGAAACAAAAATAGTTGTTAGGAATCTTATGTTAAAGCAATTATTTTTATGAAAGAAATATTTATAAAGTTATATAAGTTTGTATTAACCTTAACATACTATATAAGTACAGGAATTATAATTATAAATACAAAGTCGAAACGGAACTAAAGAACAAATGTTTTATTACGGCGATTAAAATTAGTTATGAATAGATTCTTAATTAGTAGATAATTATGTAAAGCCAAATGATAATCGATGTAGCTAATAGAATCTTTCATCGGAACACAGTGCCGATGATGTAAATTATAATATGCGTTAACTAACAGAAAGTTGGCCGCAGTCCAAGGGTGCAACAACGTCTGATGGAGCTATTTCAGACGCGTCCTTCGAAAGTTGTTTTCTTGGTTGTTTATTTTTAACCAATTTTACTTTCGTTTATGTTTTTATTGATAGCACAAATGATTAATATAGAGCTTGAATTGAGAATGAGGGTAAAGTTTAATTGATATCACATTTTGTTGTAACTAATAAAATACAAAACGCACATATTGACAACGAACAGTCTAGTGATACGTATTGGACTAAATTATCGTCTATCCAATTTTGATTTACAATGTTTAATTCATAAATTAGACTAGAAATAGGTACTAAAAACCAAGGAACAAAATTAAGATTGGTACGAATTTACATTTCGTATAACAGATGAATGTGTAATTTGTGATTATAAAATCCAATCCCAAATCGTATGTTATGATTCCAACGAAATAAAGTTACCCTTGGATCCTATTATATATTTAATGATGAAATGAAGGATTAATGTTAAACTTGTCGACGACAGTTGTCACGGCCATATCTGGCCTGGTAGCGGAGGTCCAACAACAGATGGAGGCGAGCTACGCACAAAACCAGCAACGACAGGTCACTGCATGAGAAACGCCGACATTTTGAGTTTTTGTTTATTTTCTTTTTCCCCTTCTGTACCATCTATGTAACCATCCATTGTAATAAATTTCGCTATATCTATTTCATTTGTATATTTCTATGTTATCTTTCTTTGCCACAATGTTATTGATTGCAATACAATTAAATTCATTCTTCATTTAGTTTGAGTTTCTTCTTTTTTATTCATATTTGCAGTATTCGATTATGTGTACGTAAACGTTTATTTACGTAATGATGTAACATCTGTTTCGAATAAATTATCGGGAACACTCATAACATTCAGTCGAATAACGAGATCTTAATTCTATTTATACATTACAATTTGCTTTCACAGTCTTATTCACTCTCAGGTGCTGACAATGTAATGAGTATCTTTAGCTAATCAATCGAATACTTAAAACATCGCGAGAGGTTGTAAAATTCGTAATCGAATGCCAAAACACGAGTACGGAATATTTGGCACGGTTCAGTAAACTGAAATTAAACGGAATGTGCCATAATACCACTGGCGTGTAAACTTTCTTAACTTGGACAAGTAGCATTTACGCAAGTCAAAACTATTATTGTATTATAAAAAAATCTTACATTTATCTGTTAACTCATTAAAAACTAATTATAAGTCACAAATTATTATTAAGCTTGTAATGTTCTTTGTCTTATATGTATTAATATTCGTCCTCTATGGTATTTATTATTTGACGCAAACTTTTGTGGCAAAGAATTGTTATTTGCGAGATCCTTTTAGTTCTTAAGTTCTTTATTTAGTTTTTTTTCTTAAATCGATGTAAAAAGCTATATTTCGTCGTTTTGATATTTTGTTGCCAATTTTATTTCGTTTTAGTTGTGCACGATCTGTTTTGTTCTTCATATCCACTGCCGCCTTCGTCTGTCTGTTTGTACCAGCTATATCGTTTTTACTAAATGATAATAAATTAATGATAATAAATAACTAACAGTGACCACCATAAAATATTAAAATAAATAAGAATTAAATCTATTTTTCATATTGATTGTTTTAGCTTGTTTTTAACTAGCTTGGCATTTTTAGTTATAGCTTTAGAGTAAATCTTTAAATAATTATTCTTGATGTTTATATATAAATATATTTAATGAATGTTGTAGGAGCATCGATGTAGTATAGTCTAGTGTGTAGACTTTAGAGATTTTTTGACATATATAGTGTTTTAAATAACGTATATTTTAAATTTGTCTCTTGCTGGCTTTTGGTGTTTGGCATTATACCTTAGATTATAATATGTAGAGTGAATTTTTATTTTGTAACAAGACTTGTTGATTTGAGTGGTAGTGCCAGTACTTTCACGAATTTATTGTAGAATCAATATTCGTCTATTATAGTAAAATATCTTGTGTTCTAAATTCCAGGATGTGCAGGATAATGCTCGCCCGTACACCAATGGCACAATACTATTAAATAGCGGTCCTGTTCAGATCGTTGCAAGCGAATACAAGGAATCCAAGGAAAAAACGCCAGAGCCTGTTAACGAGAAAGAAGCTACGCCTGAACCGAATGAAGCAGAACCTACTAAGGTAGCTAAAGAACCCCTTGAGCCTGATGTAGTGGCCCCAGAACCTGCCGTAGAACCAAAAGAGTCTCCAGATATTAGAGAACCTTCTCCTGAGCCTGCACTTACCCTACAACAGAAGGAAACCGCACTTGAAACTGTGGTAGTTACAGAGCCTACTCCTGTCCTTTCATTCGCCCAAGACCATACTGAGCCTATCCTAGAACCAATAGAGACCATCCCCGAATCTGAGGTAGTTAAAGAACTCATTCCCGAGACTATTCAACAATCTATTAATGCATCGCATGAGGTGGCAGAAGAATCTATTACAAATGATTCTGTAGAAACTTCAGTTGTTTCCGATACAAAAGAACCTTGGCTAGCAACAGAACCCACTCCTGAGGGTGATCAGGCCACTCAAGAATCTACCACACACGGATATTCCAGCGATACTATACAGATTTCGGACCCTAAAAATTCTTTACCAGATCTTGAGGCAACTGTCTCTGAATTCACAGAAACTATCTCTGAGTCAAAAGAGCCTATCTCCGAAATTACTGCACCTATTCTTCATTCAAATGTACCAGAAATAGATAAACCTATGCCTCTAGCAGAAGAATCTGATGCTGAACCAAAAGAATGTGCTCCTAAACCAAAAGAACCTTCTTCTGTCCAAGAAGAACCTATTCCTGAACCAAAAGAATCTTCTCCCATATTGAAAGCATCTTCTCCCGTCTCAGAAGAACCTATTCCTGAACCAAAAGAATCTTCTCCCATCTCCGAAGAACCTATTCCTGAACCAAAAGAATCTTCTCCCATATTAAAAGAATCTACTCCCGCCCTAGAGGAAGCAATCCCTGAATTAAAAGAACCCTCTACTGTATCGAAAGAACCTACCTATGAACCAAAAAAACCAACCTCAGAAGAAGAGCTTTCCCCTGAACGGGAGAAAATTTCTCCTGAAACAAATAAACCTATCCTTGAATCAAAAGAACCTTCTCTTAAACCAAAAGAACCTACACCTGAACCGGAAAAACTGATTCTTGAACCAAAAGAACCCACCTCTGAAGAGGCTTTAATTGACGCTGAAGAATGTGAATTGAGAGATAGTAAGCAGTCCTCACCCGAGTGTGGCCTAGATATACCGGATTCAAAAGAAACTGTCTTAGATACCAATAAAACCACCCCAGATACCAAAGAACCATTTCCAGATTCCATAGAATTGGTCCCAGAAAAACCTACACAAAACCACCCATCATCAGAACTCATAGAATCTTCACAGGAACTTGATGCACTGGTAGTAGAAAGTAGTCCAGAACCAAGTGTAGACACTTCAGGACTAAAAGAACCTACTTCACAGTCGAGAGAACCCACGCCGGAGCCAAAACTCAAAACAGAACCGAAAAGTATTCAAACTAACCAAGCCGAAGACTCATCTGTACCAGAAGGATCCTTGATAGACCTTAATGAAGCCATAGCAGAGGGTAAAACACAAAAAGAAGATGATGAAGACATTGTAAATCTAACAGAAGTAACGCCACGCAGAGACGCCAGTGAAGAACTCCTAAAAGTATTTGCAGGCATAGACAAACAAGATGAACCTCAAACGAAATCAACGGAGAAATTCTTGGAAGAACAACGATTTGTATTAGTACAATCCACACCAGACGTTACAGAGGAAAATGATAAAGCAGGTTTCCCAAAAGTATCAGATTCAGAGGAGGAAGAAATAGAAAATGCCGCTGTTAAAGTAAGTCCACAATTTACACCTTTTACTATCAGTTGTTAATGCAATTAAAAAATATTTTGAAATAAAGATTTTATCTTAACGCGTCTTATGTGCAAAGGTACTGTGGAATATACAAGTAATTTTCAGCAGTTGGGGAAGAACTATATCAGATGTAAAAATAATTCCTTGGCCCTTTAGTAAGAAATGAAGATGTTCAACATGCAACAGAAGGTGAAACAATTCTGCGCATGGAACGCAATTTTTCAATTTATTTCTATCATTAAAAATTACATTGCCTCAAGTCATATGACCATTTCTGTTTAAAATTAAAGTAAATTTTATTATTATCAAAATGTTTTTCATTGATATTATCGTCAACCATATCCGTGTTGATATTCTTCATGTTATTCATTTTACAATATACCGGAACATATATCGATATTCCTCAAAATATTCTTCATTTTACATCCAACTCGCCATAATCCAGAAACTATTTGTGATTTCAAAGAAGACTACAGAATCAGTATTTACCTGTTTCATTCTATGGTATATGTTTAGCCATGCTTCGACCACAGTACCAATTTATGACCATTATGTTCCCATCTGATGACCTATTCATCAGTCATAAACTCTGGAATGTTTGTTTATTTCTATCTATAGACATTTAATGTGACAGATGCCTGGAGTAGCGGACCCAATCATGTTTTTCTTTACAATGTGTATTAATCTATTTATTTTTAAAAGAGTGAATTAGCAAGCGAGTATGCAGTTCACCTGATGGTAAATACATACTGCCGCCCATGGGCATCTAAGCAACTTCATATAGAACAGAGGTTTTATCTGGATCACAGGTGCGTTGCTATTCCCGAGGACTGATATGGTCGCCTCATTTATAAGTGCGCCGGCAACCACACCCTTCCACCTCACGCAAGAACTGCTTCACGCTAGTAATAGGTGTGGCGGTGGGGCTTCCCCGGTCGAACTACTCTGGTTCTAGCACCTGTCTCTTATCTGGGGTTGCTTAAAGATATCGGTTATCACGTACCATCAGATGGTGCTCGTTTGCTAAGGCTCGGTGTAAAGATGAGTGGTGGTCGACAGGTGGTAGGTATGGAGCTGACCGCCCACCCGGCGGACGGCGGCGCGTGGCCGCGGGAGCTGCGCCCCGCGCGCCCCGCACCCGCGACCCCCGCGCCGGTAACGCCCCGCTTTACTGTGCACATTGTACAAACCTTGTATGACTAATTGTAGACATACTGTGTGTCTAGATGCTTGAATAGAAAAACGGTATCTTGTTTTTTGAGGGCTTGTTTAATGGGGTAGTTAGGGGGTGTTCATCAGTAACGTAAAAAGATTTTGGCGATTTTTCGACGCCCACGTCTTAGTGAGATGTAAGCGACTAGTCTCCACTTCTTACCCACTAATAAATTCCAAATTGTTTAAAAAGGGGAAGAATAGAAGCATGCTTTTAATAGTAATATACTCCAGCTTACTCACCTTTTTTGCAGAAAAAAATACGTGATAAAAAGCTGCGACTCGACCCGACCCCACCTTCTAATGTCTCTTAACGGATGTCTCCTTCCACCCCTCCCCACCAACTCCACTCCAACACCCCAAAAACCATATACAATTACGTAACATAGCCGACCAGGTATTTACCATGTGCTGGCAAAGAATGAGGAATTTTATTTTTTTTAGACAACCTACAGTCTTGTGGAATTTACAATTCTGCCCCCTCCAAAAATTACCAATTTCCCGATACTGTTGTTTTGTACACGTATCCGTTTCCGTCTGTTCCTTTCATATAAAATTTGTTAATTATCGGTGGAAACTTTTTATTGGCCTTTATGTAACTATTCCTTTTTTACAAAACATGTAAATCTCTTTAGCTGTAAGTTTCCCTAAAATTGTAAAAATAAAATGAAATAAAATACTCTGCTTAGAATATAACAATATTATACATTCATTAAAATTACCGTTTCTATCGTGACGTGGCATCTAGACATACAGTAAGTATCGTATATCTTTGTTAACACCTATCCAAGCACACAAAATTACATCCTATTTTCATACTTCCCACCATAAACACCAATATTAATTGAAATATGTAGTGTCGTTAACTGTAGCTAAATGTACACATACTATGTAACATTATAGTACCTATTTCTTGAAACCTGTAGTTATCACTAACTGTATGTAAATTTGATTTCACCTTTTATTTTATTTATGTAATGCAATGTTCATAATATCCAATTTCACACTTATTCCAACATATTTATATATCCCGTATTTATATATGTGCTCGATTAAAACTAATATTTGTTTTTTATGTTTAATTATCAATTTATTTAAATATATATTCATTTTTGCATATCTAGTAAAGTTTCATTTAGTACTAATTCGAATCTACATATACTAATATGTATCCTTTAATGCATTCAGTTGCTTCTAAATTGTCAGTAGTGGTAATATTGTCACGTCATGTATAATAAGAATTTAAATACATTCATTAATCATGAATACGAGAACACAAATCAATCTAGTATTATATAATTTTCCATAATAATAATAATAATTTGGGAAGATGGTAGAATTCTTTGTGGTTTGACTTAAAAAAAAAGCCACATCTATTTCAGGATCATAAAATAATCATAAAAATCTGAAAAAGGTATTAAATCTATGTCTCTGTTATCTATTGTAAAAAAAACTTGTAAATGCCTAGAAAATTACCGAGTTAACGGTTTAGTGGCGAGTTAATTTCTATTCCTGTATTCCAGTAACTGATATGGAAATCCTTGATTAATGGCTTGTAACATGAGCTAAGGCATGCATAGCTCGTATGACAAGATTGTATAATGGCTTGTAAGCACCTTTTTATAATAAATAAGTCATTAAAATGTCGGTGTAGTTTTTAAAATGATTAATTAGTTTCACATGGATAGAGTTCCTCTTTTGAAGTAGCGGTTGGATTAAAGTATGCAAGGGTGTTTAGAAAAAGGCATCGATAATAATGGTTCTACTGATCCAACATCAGCAGTTCTGTCTTGTAACAATGGCGTATGGAGTAATGCTCTGGTTTGCAGGCAATAATAAGTACGATTAATTTATTCAGTAATGGCTAACCCATCTGCGGTCAGCCATTACAGTCCATGGCTCCTTTCACCATCAGATGGACTGCAGGACTGCACGATCATTTGCTACTCAAATTTCAACTACACCACCTCAAGATTCCGGGTTCGATTCCCAGCCAGACAGACATCTGCATAATGAATTTTGATTTCTGTTCTGAGTCTTGGTGTTTGTGTATTCATCTTTGTGTGTTCATGGCACCCACGACACAGGAGAACATCCTACTGTAGTGCTATGAGTGTAGAAACGGTTATAAAGGTGAACTTTAAGTGAGTTCTTGTTTCCCCAGCACGAGGCGGAGGAAGTGAAGTCGATATTCCTGGAGACTGAGATACCCCAGCAGTCCAGAGTGCTGGTCGCCCAGTTCGCCGAGGACCGAGAAGAGAGCTGCGACAAGCCCCGCCCAGCTAAACATGCACCGGTAAGATTATATGTTAAAAAATATACGTGACGTAGTTTCTGAGATTAACTCGTTTAATCAAAAACACTCTTCGGCTTTATAATATTAATATGAAGTATGATTTTTATATTACACACACGCTCACACGCTTCTACACTCATAGCCCCACACTAGGATTTTCTCCTGTGTCGTGGGTGCTATGGACACACAGACGAATACACAAACAACCAGACCCGGAACAGAAATCTAAACTCATCATTCATATTTCTGTCTGGCCGGCAATAGAACCCAGGACCCACTGCGCGTCAGACCGGTATAGTGACCGCTCGGCCACGCGGGTCGTCAAATTTTTATATTAATAAATGTTTTTGTAAGCAAGCTCTTTAGTAACGTTATTTTGTTATTGTATTCTTAGGAAATCCTTTCATTGATACCCATATCTTAGTTGCCATTGTCATATGAATCACACGTGAATGGAAAATTTCAAGACAATCAGTCCCCCAAAAGAGAGACTTCTAAACATACATATAGATATGAAGTAAATTAAAGAATGAAATAAAAAGAACGTATCTCTGTTTTCAGTTGGTTGTGAGCGGTAAAATGACTTTATCACTGATACAAGACGCACCAAGAGAGACGCCCGAGAGAGACCCCGGTAAGAATAATTAGTGCCTAATGCTTTTTAAGTCCTGCATGCATCTGAGATTGACTGCAGAAGTAATCCCTCTTCTTTATGAAGTTGATTACAGATTTCCATGGGCGGTAGTGACCACTTACCATCAGATGGACTGCATGCTCCTTTGCTACTTGAAACTTAAATAAAAATATTTCCAACAAACACTTCAAAAGTTCTTCAACAATTTAGTCTAGTTCTTTAAAATTTCGACAAATTTCAACGGTTTCGTTCTTCAGAATTTTACGACTTGCCAATAGGATTTTTGCCACGGACGTGTAAGATGTGGGATGAACTTTCTGAGGTATTTCCTGAGCGCTATGAGATGAGGCTCTTCAAAAAAGGTGGGAAAAGGGCTCCTTCAAAGCTGGCAATATTTTTATGACTCCTCTGGTGTCGCAAATGTCCATAAGCGATGGTGACTATGTACCCTCAGGTGGCCTGTCTGACTTATCGCTAGGTTTAAAAAAACAGGAATTACACTTGGGTCACGCTTTCTACACTCATAGCTCCACACTAGGATTTTCTCCGGTATCATCACAAACGTGTCACAAACACCCAGACCCTGAAAAGACATCTAAATTCAACATTCAGATGTCTGTCTGGCCGGAGATCGAAACTGGAACCCACTGCCGGTCTGACGGCATGGTAACCTGCGCCACGTCAAATTTGTGTAGATCTGAAACTTACTTTAAGTAAGAATCTTGTACAAATACTTACGTATAAACAATATTTGTTGCAGAGTCTACATTAGATGACTTCACCACGGCAAGTGCACTGACTCAACCGGCCGCTGAGGTAACATTTAGCAACTATTTCTGTCTAGCAGCAATGTTAAGCGGTGTTGTATTTTTGTCTGGTTTTATCTGGGGTTCATAATAGATGTACATGACTGGAAATGACCACTTGGCCTACGACAACGTTTAAGTCCTGTTAGCCAAGGATAAAACTAAACTTGATAGCTTAAATGTTCTTTGAAATACTAAATAAATTTAACCACTACGGATTATCCATCCGGGAGGCGGAAGGGTACGATCCAGGCCAGTGATTCCCAAAGTGGTCCAGGGTCCATAGGAGACTCGATCGGGGTCTACGTAGCCGTGAATAAAAAAAAGAAATATGGGAATGTTATATAAATGTAGCAAGGAATGACTCCACCGAAACCAGAAAAAAATTGAAATGGGTCTACAAGAAAAATAGTTTGGGAACCTTTGCTCCAGACGTTGCTTAACTTTACAAATTAGCTACTATACGCTCTCATTAAGTTTACAATAAATATTTTATTTTGGTAACCAGGCCTCAAACGGTCTTATCAGACCATTTATTTTATTTATAACTAGCTGCGCCACGCAGTTTCACCCGAGTTTATTAGAGAACAATCTATTAAAAAATAATAAAATCTGCCAAGTGCGAGTCGCACTCGCAGGCGAAGGGTTCCATAGCATTATCATTCATAAATATTGAATAGAAAATATAGCTCTGTTGTAAAAACAAATAAATAAAGTTGAATAGTTTTCCAACTACCAACATATGTTTGTTTTTCATAGAGTATGTATGAATTACAAAGTTATGCTATTCGGTTTTTGAAAAAATGCTGTATCTCAAAAACTGTCGAGTATATCTTGTTCGAACCAAATTTCGTTGAAAGTTTTTCATAACATCTACAACATATATTTTATCCAGATTTTTAACACTCTTAGTTTAAAAATTTGAGGGGCGAGGAGGACACTCATTTTACCGCTTTGAAAGGAATTATCTTTCAAACAATCGACTTTGAGAAAAAATGATTTTAGAAACCTGAATGTCATTTTTGAAGACCTT
>DWNE01003080.1:0-17400 GCA_018249875.1 Cecropterus toxeus | reverse complement strand
ATTTATATCATACCAGATTTTCTACTTAAATAAATAATATAGCTGTTAAGGAACGTGACTGACTACAGTGGCACTTTATAGTACATTCAGATATAAGATATATGTATAAAAATCATGTATAAAAATATAACGGTTTTGAGATATCATGTATAAAAATATAACGGTTTTGTATTTTATCTTTTTTTTTTTAATCTTTTTTTATTTATTTGACTGAAGTAGCAAACGAGCATGCAGTCCACCTGATGGTAAGTGGTTACTTCCGCCCATGGACATCTGTAATCAACTTCATACAGAACGTGGGTTCTATCTAAAGTCAATCACAGATGCGTTCCCACTCCCGAGGACTATGATGGTCGCCTCTTATAAAGGTGTGCCGGCAACCACACCCTTCCATCGAAACGCAAGAACTGCTTCACGTTAAAAATAGGTGTGGCGGTGGTGCTTCCCCGGTCGAACTACACTGGTTCTACCACCTTCATAATTGTATCACGATTGCAATTAATAATACGGTCTCCCCAGTTACGTGAATGAACCTACATAAGGAGGACTTAATGCTTAAGATAGGCGGAAACAGGAATATCCGTTAAACATGTTTTTGGCGACAAATTTTGGAGTCTATTACTGCTGACTATTAACATTTTTAAAAAGCCCCCATAGCCCTAGCCTAGGGCAAAAAATCTGAAATTTGCCGACTTATCGCCGCCCCTTTTGGACTCCCTCTTAATAAAGCTATAGCGAACCGATTTAAGGTATAATGTAAATTTATATTAATTTTAAATGAACTTTTTAAAAGTTTAATTTCAATATTTATATGTATAGGTAGGAGGTAAATATTTATTACTAATACTAAATTATTGTTAAATAGTTACCCTATTTAACAATAATTTTGTATTAATAATAAATTTTTACCTATAAAGGTGACTCTATAATTATGTGCAGGTTATGGTAATGTAGAATGTTTCGTTACCATAAACAATTTCTACAAGCAACTATTGTCGATGTTCTCATCCCGTCCATTGGTTGGTCGCAGCAGATAGAATAAATATATAAATTAGCCATACGTGATATTCTTAGCTTCGTGCGGCACCATCGCGATAAGGTTGAGACTCATGTTCACTCTGAGCATGTACACCACCCAGCAGCTCGTGAATAGCATCACCCAAAGGTTGAACCTTACCGGAACTACATCTGAAATTAATAAAACAATAAGCACTGATCAAGATTTTTGTACCAAATTATAAGTATTTATCGTTTGGGAATACAGATCGCATAATATCTCACAAGTGTGCAGCCCTGGACCTTGAATTATTTGAGGCGGGGCATAAACTTAAAAATGCCGCCCCTGCATTTTGAATTTCTTTTTACCATCATTTCAGCTATCAAATTTCCAATAATTGGTGGTCATTAAAACGTATACGTGTCAAGAGTTCCACTACTACTGACTAGGCATCCCAATGGTCAAATCTAAATCATCATTAATCTAATAATCAATTATCAGTTGCGCATTTGTTTGCAAGGTTGGAATTTACCGCCCTCTGTGCTTGCCGCCCGAGGGATAGACGCCGGCTTGCCCCCTAGATTCGGGGCTGCAAGTGTAACCAATAATGTTAGGTAATTCTTAAACCGCGCGCTTAATTTTACGCAAAGACATTGATTCATTGGGCTTCTATGTGTGTGCTGGCAATTATGTGTGTGGTGTGTTTGGCAATACAGATCGTAGTAACTTTAGCTTAGAAAGCCGATGTAATGCATACTTTAAATAATAATTATTTTTTCGCATTAGGTAAAACAGATCAGAATGATTTTTTAATATTACAGGAATAGGAAGCAATATTTAGATGATTCAATGATTTTCTACATCTAATTTTATCTAAAAGAGTTTACTATAAACATAGTTTACCATCATTATTCTACTCGTTTAAAAATCGGTATGATAGATATTAGATTTACATACCATGTACTCTTTAATGTCTGGGAAATTAATAACAATTGTTGCAATACAATACATGTAAATCTAAAGTCAGTTCTTTCGTTGAAGTCTTTTGGTTCCAAAAACTTGATCACCCACTGTACCTTTACAAACATAGCTTTTATCATAACATTACCTCGTTGTGAATACCAATATCGTTTTCTTTGTATAAATTACGTGTTTATTAACAGTGATGCAAGAAAAATAACAATCAAGAAGCACTAGGCATTTAACTCTAAAAGTGTTTCATAATGCTATTATTAATTAGTAATTAAAGCTTGCGCACAACTCTACGAGTACGCAGAAGATATGTCATTTGACGTAAAAGCAGCTTAAAATTTAAAAAAACCTATTGTTTGCTTCGTCAACTATGTTGATTCCAAACTAACTCCAACATATATAGAGACAGAACAGAAAAAATACTTTTTTAATATTATAAATGCGAATGTTAGTGATGATGTTCATTTGTTAATCTTTTACGGAAAACTACTCGGATCGGCCGGATTTCGCTGAGAGCCATACAGATAGTTTAGTTTGACCAATAATGTTAGGTTACATTAACCCATAGAATATTCATTACCGTGATAAACATGCCGAAACGTGAGGAGCCGCAGGAATAAGCTAGTCCGTTCACATATAATTGTAAGCCCTGTATCTAAAAATATATAAATCAAAGGTCAAAGTCAGTTAGTCACTGACCGCCTTAGTGATCTATCAATGCACAGCCCAAACCACTGGACGGATCGGGCTGAAATTCGGCATGCAGGTAGATGTTATAACGTAGGCATCCGCTAAGAAAGGATTTGATCAATTCTACCCTCAAGGGCATAAAATAGGGGATGAAAGTTTTTCAATTTTATCAAAGGTATACTTCTTAACGGGAGCGAAGCTGCGGGCAAAAGCTAGTTATAAATATATAACGCTTTCTACACTCATAGCCTCACAGTAGGATTTTCTCCTATGTCGTGGGTGCCATGGACACACAAAGATTAATACACAAACACCCAAAGCCAGAAAAGAAATCTAAACTCATCATTCACATTTCTGTCTGGCCGGGGATCGAACCTGGGACCCACTGAGTGGTAGACCGGCACTACAACGCGGGTCGTCGAATATAGTATACTATTGTTATCTATGTAACCATAACTATAAAATACATATACATATATAAATAACCATTGCCCTTATACAATTCATTATGTACAAAATATGTATGTCGCCATAACCAGACATTGTTGCTAAATAATTGAAAGATCCTCTAATTGCCGTTCAATAGAGCATGTATATGTACGTATGGGTATCTAATAAAATCTTTCACTTTCGCGATAATATGAGTCTAAAGGTTTATGAAGATGGTATGTAGATAAACAAGGCAAATTATTTTCAATGTATTAAACACTAACGACTTAGTGCTTAGTATCAAGACTCACGGTAAAATTAGTATTTTATCTATATTCCATAGCTATAAACTTAAAACGACGGAATTACTGCTATAGCTTCGGTTTTCCGGTTAACAAGATCTAAGATAACCCTTTAAAGCTTGCTTTATGAAAAACATAGTAAACACATTAATGTAATAATATTTAATGATATTTTCTAAAATATATATCTATCTTATATATCTTAAATATTCTTTTCAATAGAAAAGTGAGTTTTCGTACGTTTGTGTCCACTAAATTCAAAAAGTACCTACTCTAGGAAGCGCGAGAGCGAGTCGATTTCGCACACTATAAAAAAACATGTTTTTTTGTATGAAAGAAAAACTAATAATGATTTTATTCTATTTTTAGTATTTATTATTATAGCGACAACAGAAATACGTCATCTGTAAGAATTCATCTGTCTAGTTATCACGGTTCATGAGATACAGCTGGTAATAGACAGACGGACAGCAAAATCTTAGTAATATGGTCCCATTTTTTATCCTTTAGGTACAAAACCCTAAAAATAAGAGGATGTTCCCTTTCTCATCTATTACATATCATCGTAAAGCACAAAATACTTTTTTTTATTAAATTGAAGTAGCAAACGAGCATGCAGTCCACTTGGTAAGTAGTTACTGCCGCCCATGAACATATGTAAGCAACCTTATATAGAACAGGGTTTCTACGTGAAGTCGATCGTTGCTACTCTTGAGGACTCAGATAATAGCGTCATATATACATATAAGTAAACCGGCAACCACACCCTTCCAACGAAACACAAAAAACTGCTTCACGCTAGAAATAGGTGTGGCGGTGGTACTGCCCTGGTCGAACTACACTGGTTCTATCACCTGGCAAATATAATATAATACTATAGGTAAATCCATGAAATATAGAAAACGGGTTAATTTTATAATATAGGTATGCATTAGGGAAGGTTTTTTATATTCTACTCTTAAGAAATTAAATAAGGAGTGAATTGAAGCAATCTCTATGAAAATTATAGCTCTTTAGATTAAAATAATAAAACACTTCGTTTTTGGAAAACCAACTCCTAAGGAGCAATAACAGATGAACGTTTGTTATATTTAGGCATACGTAGTCGCGGGAAAAAACTAGTTCAAAATAAAGTCATAATCGCTTATGGCTCATGAGAGTGAACACATTTAATATACGTAGACGTAACACTTGCCTTTGTAATTTTGATGTCTTCTTGATATGAATCTCATCATTAACTAGCTGAACCCATTTTAAAATACATTAAAAGACGATATGTAGATATCATTTAGACAAGCATTACAATGGTAAATAAGAGGATTATAAATCACAACTGCAATCAGACACTCAGGTTGACAGACTGTGGAAAATGACAATTGCTGTAGCGAAAATGTCGCTAAATTACAGTAAAAGAAACTTATTAGCTAGCACGTAAATAGATTTTTATCGAGAAATTATTTAATTTAGAGGAAAAATTATTCCTATACCAGCCAGTTATACTACCGTTACAGGTAAAGTATGGATATTAAATCGTAGTAAAATTTATCTTGACTAAGAAGTGAAATCAACGAATATAATTTAAAGATACGTTTAGAAAGTTCGCCTTTGCAAAAACAGACTTAACGAACATGCAAAGGACATGTAGGTATGTGATCACTTCTATAAATCTTATAATGACGCTAAATAGAAAAGAAAAATAAGAAATATGAAATAATCTAAGTGTTTCTTATTGAAAGTTCATATAAAATTGACACCTCACAAACGATGTTTTTAAACTGATCAAAAAACAGCAAGGCCAAATTTTGCTGATACGAGATAGAAATAGATATTTTGGATGTTTCATCTGATGGCAAGTGGTTACTACCGCCTATGGACATCCGTAAGCAACTACATTTAGAACAGGATTCTCACTTGAGTCCATCACAGATGCGTTCCCATCCCGTTGACTAAGATGGGCGCCTCAAATATAAGTAAGCAACCACACCCTTCCATTGAAACGTAAGAACTGTTTCATGCTAGAAATAGGTATGTCGATGGTATTTCCAGTTGAACTACACTAGATCAAACACCTGGTAAAGTGGTAGAACCAGTGTAGTTCGACCAGGAAGGTACCACCGCCACGCCTATTTCCAGCGTGAAGCAGTTCTAGCGTTTCGTTAGAAAGGTGTAATTGCCGGCTCAAGCATATACGAGGCGAACATCTCAGTCCTCAGGAGTAGCAACTAGCAACGCATCTGTGATCGAATTCAGATATAACCCCCTGATCTACGATATAAGATATGAAGTTGCTCACAGATATCCATGAGCGTCAGTAATCGCTTACCATCAGGTAAACTGCATGCATTTGTGCTACTTCAATCTGATAAAAAAAATACCTGGTGAAGGTAAGATTGACGTTTTTGGCTAAAGCGGACAAAAGCGCGTGAGTGTCACAAAAAGTGGACAAATACAGAGTATAGAGTAGGTACTACTCTGGTCCGGAATAATATCGTTCGCTACCATAATATCCAGCCCTAAATGAGGAAACGACAAAAGAAGACAAGTCTCTTATTAGGTTCAGTAAACATAATCAATATTGTTCCATTGACTTCAGCTACGTGTAAGACATGACATACCAACCGCTGATAACATCTGTCGATAAAAATAATATCAACTAACGCAAAAGTTCCAATCCAATAAATTATGTCAGGTAATACAGTGTAAAACAATGAGTGCACGTAATGTCCACCGCAAACTACCCAATGTCTCAAGAAATCATATTACAACTCAACATTATGTCAATCGCCCAACCGCACCTAATAGTTCGAGATAATAGTCACGTATGCCCACATTACACAGCATTCTGTTATTTTATAAACATTTGTGATGTTTCACACGAAACAGGGAACTGTTGGAAAATTGAAAACAATTTACGATTGCCTGGAAAAATGAATAATAAACTCTTGTTTTGCGTTAGCTTCATTTTGGTGCTTAAAAGATCTTCAGTGACATTTTGGATCATCTTACAAAATCGTCTTTCCACAGTGCCAATCTTTGAAACTTTTTACTTCACGCTAAATTATCATAATTGACCTAAATAATACCTTAAAAGTAATAATACCTTGTTTAACCGAAATTTCAGTTTAATCAATACTTCCGTCAATGACCCATAGCACGTTTAATAGGAATTGAAATCATCCCTCCCTTCTGTTAGCTAACATCCCCTAAATAATATCCTTATGTACCGAATAAGGCTTATTGAAACTGATAGCTAAAGCCATAACAGTCACTAGTTAGTAAGTAAATAAATTAAAGTCGCTAGTCCCAGTACATTTTTGTATGTATGTACTTAACCCTACGTCGATAAGCCAAAATTTAATTCAAATGTTCTCATATCTCGGCATTCATAAATAATTGGTGTAGCATTTTAATATCTACAATTTTCATTAAAAGTTTATTACAATGATAATTGTTTACAAACAATTATTTTTACTTTTTGTACTAATTTTCCGCTTATTTATGATAATCCATACGTACGTAATGTATGTATCTATAAAAGTACCCCGTGTCTGTTTACCGCAAAGAAATTAGCTTGGTTTCCTGAGCATAGGTTATGAAATATAAATATATAAAAAATAATTATATGAAAATTTTTGTCCGTCAGTTTATCTTCGTATTTAAAATCGTATAAAAATAAATTAAACCTAAACCAAAACTACTGAATTTAATTTAAGTGAAATATATTCAAAACCGTATCATGGCGTACCCATTAGTCATTATTACCCATTAGTCTATCTTATCTTAAGTTATTTCAGTCTGATGTTAAGTTACATTTCATAAGCGCAGGTAAAACCGCGGAGCACTAATATTAGGAATTTAATAAGTTATAATAATACGTACCGATTAGGTAAACGTTAAAATGAGTTGCAGTTTAAGTAGTAGGTATGACGTTTATTTACCTTTAAATATTATCCGGAGATTCATATTTTTTGCGAAGACATAGGTAGTTTTGACGCTTAATTTTCGTACAAAAACGAACTATTTAATAATTACGTAACGATTTTTGTTTGTCAAACAAAAACGGTACGGCAACATAAGCGTTTTGTAGAATCGGTGACATCCGCAAATCATGCGAGGTTAATGTCATGGCGTTTTGTAAAACGACCTCGATAGGGTACGGCTCATCTTTTATTCTATTATGCCTAACAATCATTCATGATCATGGCCTTCTACAAAAGTTGATACCATTCTGTTGATATTACAGACATACCTTCCATGCATCTAAGTCTAGATGTACGCTAGATATATTACGGCTCCCCTAAGTGGGTTTTAGCCAAAAGATCAAGGACCAAAAGACACTAGGTATACACATACACTTATACAAGAAGGTGCTGCTGCCAATCTTGTGAATTTGCCTCGTAGTTGCCTGTAAGTGGCGGTTGAGCTCGTGCTCACACTAGCAAAAGTTATTCCACCTATCCTATATGTAGCAGAAAATTACTTAAAACCAGTAGGTAGATAGATTAGATGGATAGATTAGACCGGGGAAGTGCCACCGCCACACCTATCTATCGTGAAGCAGTTCTTGCGTTTCAGTGGAAGGATGTGGTTGCCGGCTCACTTGTATAAGAGGTGATCATCTTAGTCCTCGGGAGTAGCAACGCATCTGTGATCGAGTTCAGATATAACCTCAGTTTCTATGATATGAAATTGCTTATTGCTGTCGCCCATGGATATCTGATCCATAATCACTTACCATTAGTAAATATAAATCGAAAAGAAATTCTATTAAGTATTTCACTTCCTGAATATTTCCTACACGCATAAAACATCGATAAATTTCGCAACCTCATGATAATGGAAATAGCAATTTATTAGCCAACAAAAACCCTACGAATACACGCAGAGTGTTGTGAAAACATTTATTGGAAACATTCATATTCCAGCAAAAGTGTTGACTGGAATAATACTAAAACTAGTAATATTGTTAAAAATATTAATACAAAAACCCGACTGCCTAAAAAGATTTTTTTCGTTCATAATGATACAAATAATTCAACGCTTTATATGAGTTTTCGTGAAAATAGTCAAGTAAAAGTATTATAATATACATATTTTTAGAACGGTCTATTTAGTAGCTTTCATTTGATACCCATATTGCCGTGATAATAAAAAAAAATCGTCACTCTCCCCTTTTTCCCACATTTTCAGGCGAATTTTTTTAAATGATTAGCCTATGTCACTTTTCAAACTGAGACGATTTTAATGATATGTCACATGTCACAATGGGTCAAGCCATTTGGGCTGTAGCGCGTGCCGAAGAAATGGACATACCTACATACAAACAAACATACATACATAGGTACGCTCGAAAAACATTACCCTCCTTCTGACTAATAATATAATAATTAATTGAACAGAATAGATAAATTATTATCCTGAACATCCAGTCCTCGTAATGCTCCTATTTTCAGATTCAGAAATTTGATCCTGTAATTACCAACCCATATAATTTATGTATATTTTATTAATTTATATCAGTGATACGTAATTACGTATATATAAATACGTAATTACGTATCACTTACATTAAAATTAATCTGATAGGCTATAATTGTAATTATTTTAAATATAGTATAAATGTGAAAATATGATAAATACATATCTGCGAATTCAATAATCTGGTACAATTCTACTCTAACTTTTGAAGTATGTCATTTCGTAATTTAGGCTAAGAAAAATTTAGGTTTAAGAAAATAGAAGACACAAGGAATTTTAGAAAAGATGTCTAAAACTCTATGTAATGAAAATATGTCTAATTCTCCTTAGCCTTAAGTACGTAAGTCTGATTACAAATAAAACAGTTTATTCAAAAACGTTTCTAAAATTGTATTTACAATTTTATAACCGTTATGAAATGCAGCGAAACTCTTACAGCTTGCAATAAAATAAACGCAAATCAATCGGAATCGCTGGAACCGAGATAAAACTCCTATAAAATCACGTTTGGCGGTTGGAAATTCTTTTATCGTCAGCACCGTGAGAGTCAACAAAGGCCAGTATTTGATAACATGTGACTGGCTAGTCCGGCCGTCGACTCACACTGTTGATGTTACAGCGTTCGTGTAAAACGGTCAAGTTTCTATAACATCTCACGTTACGCGACAATTGCTTGCAGTTTTAAAATATTAAAACTTCAATGAAAACCCAGCAGTGTCTGAAGCGAGCACTACATCTCTTCCCATAGATATGCTAGAAGGCAACTACGGAATTAAATGAGGAGCCGCAATAAGACGCAAATAAAATGCAAATAAACCGCATAAAGACGCAAACAAAATCATGCTCGTAGGAAAAAATCTACTTTTCAAAGGCCTATGGCCTGAAATAGAATTTAAAAACTAATTCATGAATGGATGGAATGAATGCAAATTTGAGTAGTGATTATATGATAAAAATAATAAAAATAAGATTAGCTTAAGTCTATCATAGAGCACGCAAGCAATCGCACACGAGTGCGCGCACGCACATACATAAATACACACTCTCTGTACGTTTGTATTTATTAAAAAATATATTGAACCTAACATCACCTATCATCATATTGCTGTAAGTCATAGAAGAGTTAGGTACTCTACGGAGTTGCTCCAGGCTTTTCAACGTTACCACGTGTATTTCATATTTAACTATCAACACATATTCGATAAAGCGGTCATGACGTGTTTAATGTCTGCTATGTTTACCAAAAAATATTGTGATGTTTAATTTGATTGGCATACGCGATTTAATTTCGATTAGTCGCAGTATAATTAAATATAAAATTTGAAAAAAGTAGCCGCAACAGAAATTTCTAAATGATTAGGATTTTCGTCGGTAGGACTAAATTAGATAAGGCTTAAGACGAATAATTAAAATGTAAATTCAGTAAAAACCATTTTTACTTTACCGGATATCTATACCATTTATACCAATATTATAAAGTAGTAGAGTTTGTTTAGTAAAACGCGCTAATCTCAGGAACTACAGGTTCGAATTGAAGGAATATTTTGGGTTGAATATTAAGTTTATCGTGGAAGGCTTTAGGCTATATAACATCATGTTTGTTTGTTTTTAATAGATTGTTCTCCAATAAACGCGTGGCAGAGCTAGTTAAATATAAAGTTTGTGTCACTTTTTTAATAATGTAATTATTTATCAATCAATCAATAAATAATTTATTCAATATATAAAGTTCTAATAACATATGGTGTTTCCCATAGACCGCCACTCTATTATTTATTATTTCATGTTATTTATTAATCATTTAAATGTCTATTTTACTAGTGTTTACCTTATTTCTATGTTTTTAGTGTAATTCATATTGTATTTAGATATTATATTTTATACGCTAAATTGTTCTTCTTTGTAATTGTTTATGACAACTTATAGACTAAGAGGTGTTTGTTTATGACACAGGGGAAGCCCTTTTTAGTACAGTCGAGTAAAGGACTTTGATACGGAACGCGTCTTTTCTTTCTACGGTCCTGTTCCTACCTTGAAAGTTACCGTAATTAACGCATCTAGGATTTGTGCACTAAAAATATTACATATCTGTTAACGTCGGCACAGTTCTTCCGCATATTGTTTATAAATGATGTCTCATTAGTCCATGGTGAAGATTCGCAGACACATTATTATGGTGCCACAAACATTTAATTAGATTGAAATATAAAATACCTAATCCTTTCAAACTAAAGAGGGCACTCCAAAAAAATAAAAGCTTGTAATATGTAGGACACCTTTATGCATAGTTACATGGACAGTTCGAGAATGATGGCAAAAATTTGTTTTATTTTTAATCGAGATTACAAGACTATATTTATTAAAATTTATCAAATTCTTTAAAATAATTTTAGTTTTTTTTTTTATTTAAGGTTTAGGATTTGTAAAATAATACTAGATTACATTTAAGGCAGACATTAAAATTAAATTGAGATTATATAAGATTAATTTCAATTAAACCAGAATGTATACGATAGATTTGATTAAGAACATTTTTTTTATTTAAACTTGTTTTTGCGACGTGTTACATTTAGGTAATATATTGTCGGTGGCAAGTTTTTTGGCTGAGTATTTTTTGCCGCTGATTTAGGTCTTACTAGCTTTTTTACAAATCGATAAGTATTTTATAAATGGTCTATATGTAATTAATCTACATATATTGTGGTGCGCATGTATACGTCTACTAATTATAATTTATTGTTTAATTGGTCATGTACCTATACTGATTATAAATTAATCTATACTAATATATTGACGACCCGCGTTGCCGAGCGCTCACCGTACCGATCTAACGCGCAGTGGGTCCCGTGTTCGATTTGCGGCCAGACAGGCATCCAAATGATGAGTTTAGATTTCTGTTCTGGGTCTGGGTGTTTTTGTATTCGTCTTTGTGTGTCGATGGCACCCACGACACATAAGAAAATCCTAGTGTGGGGCTATGAGTGTAGAAAGAGTCGTCGTCTATATTATAAAGCAGTAGAGTTTGTTTGGTTGAACGCGCTAATCTCAGTAACTACTGGTTGGAATAGAAAAAATATTTTTGTGATGAATAGCAAATTGATCATGGAAAACTTTTATCAGAAACTGCAGTTATTTTCTAATACTTTTAAAGACGCAAATTTTGTCTTTTCCTATTCCATTCTGACAAATAATAGACTATAAGCTTTAGCTAAACTAACATAGGAAATTAGAACAAGACAATTCCACATGTATTTTAATATATCACTATTGTGCAAGCGAGACAATATTATTATATTTTCAAAATTACATTTAGATAGATTTTATAATTTTTATATTTGTATGGATCGATTGGAAACTGTTAATATATTTATAATAATTTATTCAGCAACGTGATGAGGTGATGGCAGTCGGGTAGCAACATAGGCTCTACAATCTTCTATCTATAAATAATCGACTTCTTATCGTGTAATTCCTGCATAAATACCGTATTCTTTGAAAGGAGATACATATACACCTGCGATAAGTACTGGGCAGAAAAACGTTGTCAATAGGTACATATTGTGGAATGTGAATTTTTAGACAGCAAAAACCATACGTTTTTAATTTTATTTCATTATTGTTCTAAAGTTTTATTGCACTTAGTTTAAATTCCAACAAAAGATTTTTTCCGTCTTTTCTTTGCTTTCAAAGTAATTAGTCCTTGGATCTTGACCGTTTTTTGGCAAGGAAAAATCCTTAAGGTTTGCGTTGTCGGCATGACAGTAAACATTTTACATATATCTAGGTAATACAGTATAAACTTAATACTAATGTGCTATATTGGTATTTCAACTGTAAATTAACTGTATATCGATTACTGTCTCAATTATGTTGTATGTTCCATATATATGTATGTTCCATATATATACGCTATCAGTTTGGTTGTTATCTCTTCTCTGCTCTTTTAAACTATGCCATGGATTTTAAATCGTCGAAGTATTTTTTATTGTTTTTTTACAACAAGAACTGTTTGTACGCCTTTACGACTGACACTGGCTTAACTTCACAAAAGAAATTTACTTAAAAAAATATACATTGTAAAAGGCTTTCATAAAAGTCAGCGATGTGACTTTTATGAATGTCTATTTTTTAATGTACATACAAAATAACCATTTTGACAAATTAGAAACTTTACAACTTACATTGTTTAGTAGAACTTAAGTATATACATTATATATTTTAGAACCTACTTGTAGATTAAAAAAAATAAAAAATATATCCGTTAAACCTTTGTTTATATAAGTACCGCAGCACGTAAGTAGCTGTACATGAACGGATATAAAATCATTTCACAACTCAATAAACATTTTACGATAATTATTCCGAGGGATACAAATTATAACAATGTAAAATAAACATGTCAAACAACACATTTACTTTCCTGAATACGAAATCTAAACCACAAGTATGTAAAAAGTAATTAAATTGATTATCTTAATAAATTAGTACACAATCAACAAAATTACGTTATAATTACCCTTTCTACAACTGAACATTAAAATAAACTCACGTATTAATTTCTACTTGTATGTAACATTTCGTAAAATAAACATATTGTGTGACAATATCTACATTATGATTAATTTATATAAATTTGAAGTACCTACCCACATAGTTTATTTCGTATAAGTTTTATGTTTATTTAAAAGTATCTTAATATTTCAAATTAATAAAAATAAACGCGAAACTATTAAAGTTAACATGTTTTAATGACAGGTTATGCTTTATATTTTACAAATAAAAATCGCGTAATACTAATAATAAGCAAAAAAAAACACTCAAAAAATATTTTAAATCTACATATAAAATACCGGAATATGGAACTTACCTAGAAACTTAATATCAATCACTGCCATTTCTTATAACTCCGGTGCAACTGATTTTTAAACTTTTGAAAAGTGCGTTAAACTTTTCATACAGCAGTCATTTCTACGTTAGTGATGTATGAACATCGAAGCGTTTCTTTGAACGGTTGGGGACAGAGTGACAGAGTAACGGCTTGCGAGCTACAACCTACAACCGCATGCACAAGTCGGCACACCACAACGTGGAACGTTGTTTCAACAACTACAACTTTACGCAAAACAGGCCTATTTTCTGTCTATACCTACACCGCATAACATTTCTCCAGCAGCAATTATCATAAGCTTCCAATACATTTAAAATTCAAACTTTAAAATTATACGATAGTCAGTTACAATAAACAAGCTTGCAGTCAACTAAATATGTAGTGCAATGAGAGAAAACCATTCCATATAGAACATGTCATAAATGCCGAAATTTATCACCAATTGACTGGTTAAAAGCAATCTGTCTTACGTGCCCTTTGAAGTCAGCGCCACCCTGTTGCTATGAATAAAACAGAAAATAAAATGTGTGTAGGTACCTATCAATGGTTTCACTTAAGAAGAATGCCAAAGAGTTCTACCGTCTTCTATATTGTCATTGTTATAACTATTTACAAGTCATATTCCAAGTATCACACTATTAAAATCATAATTAAGTAATTAAAGATCCAAAGAAAAAAGTAAATTCATAAATATGTGACTAAGTGTCATTTAACGCGCACATTAAACGTACCTACTTACTTAAATGATAACCGAAATAATAAAACAAAAAACAAGTTGCAGTCCAAAATTATAATAAAGTACCTTATTTCTTATTTCTATTAAATAAAAATTGTTTAGAAATGTGACGTTACCTAGTGTTAGCACAGTATAGACAACATATCTATATTGTGGTGTTAGTTAGCATAGTTATAAATAAAAGTAATAGTTATTATTATAGTAAAGTTATATTAGCATAGTCACACGAAAAGATAATTATTAATTATCATCAATCACTGCAGTGAAGTTATGACATAAAATAATAAGTGATAGTTTCATACTAAACAATACTGTCAGTACTCAGTAGTTAAACGCCGTGGTCGAGTTCGTACTTCGTAATTGCAATACAGTATAATTTTATTACATATTCAGCATCAGCATATAATAATCACTTTCACACAGTAAATTATAACAAAATTAAATAGACACTATTTTAAAGAACTCAAGTCATCGACTGGAAACTGCTATTTATATCCTATTTTTCGTCTAAACTAAAAAATGATCAAATTAGAATTATCACAAACAAACTTGCATTTACCCTTCCGAACGCCTAATAGTGGGGTATTTTCTGACAGCTCAGAGTCCTCCCGCGTCCGTAGAATAGCCATCAAGCACGGAAAGCTTGGATATCAATCAGATACAAGCACACAACTGGGAATTTTCCAACTACCATCCTTAAAAACTTGCAACAACATTCATTACGTGCCATTAGTAGTCACTTATCGTTACCGTTACCTATATCGTCATTATTCGCATCAACAAAACAGGTAAAACCTGTCAAAATCTGTAGAAGAGACATTTGTTTATAAAAATTAAATGAGTATTTCTTCACTATAAAATTAAGTACCGAAAAATTTGTTTGCTATAATTATATAAGGAGCGGTATGAAAGTTACAAGTATGTGGGTATATGATTCGAAATGTATAGAACAGACTACATAACTACAGTGCCGTAAATGTGTACATCACATAAATTACGTACACTATTTGCAGTTGAATCATCAGGTAAAATAAAGTTACGACTAGATATGGTTTCTTGTTTCCTCTTACGAATTTTACAACCAAATGCATTTTACTCATTAATGCATAATGGTTAATTTCCCTTGCAATTAATTGACATTTGCTCTTTTACCTTAAAAACTTAAATGGTCCACGTCTCAGAATGAAGACTTTCTGAGATTTAGAATTAAATTTTGAAGGTATCAGGTGAATTGCGTGCTCACCTGCTCCTTCTTAAATAGAATAATCAACGCCTCTGGAGATGCATAAAATAATTTTAAGTACGTAATATTCACTTTTGTTGTGCAAATAATAATATGTCGATAGTTTTAAGCAAAGATGTCATAAGGTTTCCTTTCTAATCCGCACATAAGATATATTATCTCTGTGGTATTTTCCATCGGCAAAGTGGGTATTGTCGGTGTTAAGACGTAAGTAGGTAAGGTTAGTTCGGGTAATATAGAAGCTGGGGTAAAATGCGTCTACCTAAATTGTAGCTAAATTTATAAAAATGGTCTGATTACCATATCTATAAAAAAATCCATCAATCCATCCATGAACCTTTCAAGGTCCACTGCTGGACATAGGCCGTATAAAAAATCGCTAAATCATAATTTTCATGGCGTGGTAGGTATATGAAGTCGCCAACTTTATAAAATTTGGTCAATTTAATCTACAATTTCAATCCTACAGGTTTACCCCAGTTCCGATGTTACTCCCAACTAAACTTACCGTCTCGAATGCTTCCGAATTCAGGGAGAGCTTTAATAGTGGTAGCTAAGTTAGCAGTGATAGCCTAATGGTTGAAACTCGGCCTCTCAATCGAGGATCCGGGGTTCGAATCCCAGGCACGCACCACTGATTTTTCTAAAATTATGTGCGTATTAAAATTTAATTATCACTGCTTTACGGCGAAGGAAAACATCGTGAGGAAACCTGCACATCTGAGTTCTCGTAAAAAAAAGAGTTCTCAAAAGTGTGTGAAGTCTACCAATTCGCACTTGGCCAGCGCGGCGGACTATGGCCTAAAACTTTCTAACTCTGAGAGAAGACCCGTGCCCAGCAGTGGTACAATAATGGGTTGACGAGACGAAGGTACTAGTCGAAAATCACATAAGATAATTGTAATTCTATTTTTGATGTGAAACATCTAAAAGTTCAGGCGTGGCAAGGCTTGTCGTGGCGACGGGTTCCCCACACCGTACTATAGATAATATATACTTGATGTTTTTAAATTATTGTATTTAAACTAAATACTCGTAAATTGAATTATTTTTTCAGACATTTTGGTTTACAGCCACGAAAATATTAAAAAGAAAAATAAATATTTGTTATGTACAAAAAGCGACTAGTTTAAAATTATTTTTATCACATTCACATTTGGCTATATGAATGATTTAAATAGAATCGTCAATTCGTCATTGAATTTGATTTGAGATTGTCATCTAAACTGGCGCCATCTCTATTAGCTTTTCGCTCATTCTTTGTAATCTGTAAGCGAGAAACATTTTTTATTATGGCAAGTTATTATAAAAGAAAAACCACAGACAAACTAAACAAGGATGTTCGATTATTAATTGTATGTGGTGTTTTATATAGGTGAAGTAATATAAAAAATCAGAAATTAAAATTGATGACACATTTTTATATTGACATACTTATCTATATATTCATATCCACTGCATACACTATAATTAAAATATTTGGTACAAGCCGACCAAACTAAATAGACGAATGTCAAACGTGATGTTACTCGCAAACTCGCAAGCACCGATGACAAAAAAGCAATAGTTTTTTTTGTGAAATGTTGATTTTAATGAAATGTAAATTTTAATAAATTTCTGTCTTAATAATTTATACTTAACGTTTAACGTTAACAACGTTTTTTT
>DWNE01003079.1:0-17403 GCA_018249875.1 Cecropterus toxeus | reverse complement strand
TTTTGCTCAATATTGTAGATAATGGTGCGGAACCCTTCGTGCGCGAGTCCGACTCGCACTTGACCGATTTTTTATTTATCATAGTCTCATATATTCGTTTATTTTAACTGATTAACTGATTAGTAGTCATACATCGAAAAAAGTTGTCAAAATTGCTGTCGGATAACTTTAATACTTTTGACATACGGTTCTAGTCGACACTATGACAGCAAAAAAGCGGTGTTGATTTCATACGTACCTGGCATTCGACGTATTTTCCTACTCTCATACAACTTTTGTTCTTATGCAACTAATCGGTTTTAGATTTTATTTCATTTCAGGAGATGTGAAGTGACGGGTGTTTAATTTTTTTTTTCGTCACAAATTGACGCACGTCCATACTAATTGCTAATACTTGACGGATATTATTATGATCATTGATTATGTAAAGTTTGTATGTGTTATATATATTGCTTATTTATTATTCATTTACATGACGCAGATACGTACGTATTTCGCACGTCCGTTAAAGTTCTCTAACTGAAATAAATTTCCTTTGAAAATATTTTGTTATATTACTTACTAGAGTGTACTGACAGCTTTATGTTTGTTAAATTTTCATTAAATATTTCGGTTATTAAATTGTTAATTATCTTTGTGTACATCGAAAAATAATTATTAGAACGCTTTACATATAAACTAAACATGTTTCTACACATAATAGGTATATACAACATTACGAGGTATAGATAAAAATTAAAATTATTATTTTAATTTATACCTGGTGACATGATCGCACAAATGATAGTTCTAAAATGATAATGATGTATGAAATTAGTAGAATATATGTAGGTATATAATGACACTTAATTCTAAAACTTCCCAATTGCAATACAAAAACTTACGAACGTTGATAGTCTTTGCAAAAAAAATTTTTTGCAAGCTTTAATTTTTTGCGTTGTAAATTCATATAACAAACATACAAAACTTATTGTCTTTATAATGTATGTATATAAATTGCAACAATTGCAAAAATCAAAGAGGTAATTTTTAAGTGCGTCAGCGACTTTGTAGTCCATTTTATGAAATGGCAGCGTTTGGGTGCAACAAACTATTCATTAGAGTTTTATTCTTAGCCGGGACAGGCGTGCGCACTTGGATGTGTGCGATAATTGTCTATTTTCTCTATCTTATGGACCAGTGTTTCTAAAAGTTTATAGGGACATTGTTTGTTGAAGAAACCTCATTTTTTATTAATTTTACCGTCCACGAGGCAAGGATACGACTAGAAATATCGATAAGGAAAAAATAATAAAATTCGTTTAGGTTTCTGTCGTGTATTTGTTTAGAGTGAAACGTCACGACGACCAAATGGACGTCCCACGACACCCTAGCCACGGCGCAGCGCAGTTTTAGAAGCGCTGTGCTCAAAGCACCTCGATATACTTTGTTTAGCTGAACGGAGACATTTTGCGCTTTTTAGTTGTGTTTTAAGCTTGGACAGGAGAATGCGGAGTGCAGGACATACGCAGGCGCCGTTGAGTCGCGCCACAACTTTCTACGCCCGCGTCTAGAACCCTCTTAAACAGTAATCTGCAGATTGACGTACTTGGAGAACGTTACGACAGGCAAATTAAATTGCACATTACGCCGATAATAATTTTCAGTTTTCATTAAATCGAAATTCCCTTCGGACGGAACGCCGTCGTTGCAATTTCTCTGAGTGCCATTGTTTTATTTTACTCATGTACACATCGCTAAAAATGGAAATATGTACGGCTCTTCAGTAACTATAACATATGTATCGTGAGGTATAGATAACCTCATTTTTTTCATTTATTATTAAACTTTTCTTCTATTTGCAATTATTCGTAATTTATCCACAATTAAACTATTGTCCAAATCCAGGTTGAGCTTCAAGGCTACATATGTTTGTTTGAACATAGTTTTACACTGAACATTGTAACAAATACCTACAGCCTCATTGGGTGCCGTATTTAAGTTCATAAATGTTCTGATGTCTCCGATGATTTGCAATTAATTGTTATAATTAGAAATCAGTTAGCTAAGTTATAAATAAAATAGTTCAGTAATATATTCTTTGTGTTATGCCCTATCGTGCACGGTCACGTATTAAATTGTTTACGCTGCAATAACTCATTGAACAATAGCATATAGTACCTATTTTTATATTATATTTTCGTGATATCAATTATTATTTTAATGAACTGTATACCTCACATCCACCCGCCCAGTATATTTTATCACGGAGGACTCACTTTTACACATATACATAGTAATATTTCATACAATCAATCGCTCACCAAATATGTAGAGTATATGATTGAATTCAGATACAATGCCAGATCTATATGAAATTGCTTACAAGATGTTAATGGGCTGCGGTGTCCACTTACCATCAGGTGGACAGTATCGTTGGCTTCAATCTTATAAAATATGACTTGCTGCGAATTTACCCTGACTGACAAATTTGTCAGTAATTACGGACACAATCACACGCAGAGCTGCAATACTCCACATTGGACTTAAAGTTGGATGTAATCATAAATAAATATATTTAAAGATTAGCTTGGTGGCATATCCTTAATGGAAGATCTGGGTAGTTAAGTATATTTCACGGATCAAGAGGTCCGTGCCTAGCAGATGGACGATTGCAACCATATAAATAACTAGTTGTGTCTAGCAGTTTCACCCGCGTTTATTAGAGAACAATCAATTAAAAAGAAACAACCATAGCATGATGTTATATAGCCTAAAGCCATCCACGATAAATTTACTATTCAACACAAAAGAAATTTTTCAATTCGAACCATAGTTCCTGAGATTAGCGCTTGCAACCAAACAAACTCTACTGCTTTATAATATTGGTAAAGATTATGACGCACAAAAGATTAGACCTACACCTTATACATATCAGTTGTAGGACGAGCTAACAAAAACTAGACTAGGCGTGCTCGTTTCCAATCGAAGAGGCAATCAATGAGCTTGATGGCCCTATACAATGTAACGAATGAGCATCCGCTTACATATCAGCAACACTACACCGAAAGCTTAGGTCTCTTTTTGCGCTCTATATTTGTTGTTCATTTTATGTTATAACATTATCTTATTAAACGGCTCCAGCATAATACAAGCTCCTATTAGTAAAGGCGATTGACGATTAAGCTGCTTTATGAAAGCTGAATACAACGATCGACCGGTATAGTTAGCGCCGGTTACATTTGGACGTTTAATACGACAAATAAAAGGGAAAACCACGTTGAAACATTAATTAAGACTAAAACGCGTATGAAGTTAGTCTAAGGAGTAACCATACATAAGGTACGTGTACACTTAGACTTAATTATGGAAGTTACATGGGGTGTCATAGAAAGAGATTTAAATCTGAATTTTATTAAAGAGTTAAGGATTGTTATTTTTATGTACCGACGTATTAGAGTAATGCTCCGACGTTGCTTGCATACGCTTGTTTATCTGAAGTACTTACTCATATTACAGTGAAATTAAAAATTTCGCTTAATCCAAATACTTGTTTGGGTATTATAAAATGTATCAAGCAATACTTTTTCGTACGATACCTATTTAAGCAAATTAACTTTGCCTGTAATATAGTTTTACAAGCAAGATCAAATTATTCATTAATTTACTAATGAATAATTTGATATCTAAGATCTAAAGCCTTATAAACACAAACTACGTGTGGATACGCTTTCATTAATCTTGGTAACTACCCTCTTACAATGTATCGTGTGTCCGTATAAGTCGCGACATTGAGAACTCTTGCAGAACATGTGAAAACCCCATCCACTTTACTTTTTCCAATTCTAAATACGCTTATATAATTTACAAGAAGGCGCTAAGTTTTATAATCGATCTTCCTAAAATTTTGCTTTCTTTAATAGAAGCCTAACTTTCTAAGTAGGTATTTTCCACTATTAGTCACTTCAAAAACTTTGTTCAAAACTAATCGGTGTCTATTTTTAGAAAGCATTATAAATGAAGGCAATAATTGTTTTATTTATTTCAAATATTGTCAACTCTTTCATATTTAAAAAGTCATAAACTTCTTGCATTGTTAAATTTTAAAAATCTCCTACTAAATTGTTACTTTCCAAATTGATTGTGTATTAATTTTCTTGTTAATATTTAACAATTACTTTGAACATAATCAATGTAAATAATTCTGTGAAGGGAAACAGTAGACTCGATGGAAACCTTACCTGAATAAATAACATAAAAAAATATTGATTTCGAGTCGTCAACATATATCCGCAAAATTCGGATTGTCGAGTATTTTCTTAAATTTAAATTCGAATGTGCAAATGGAAGTCGCCATTTTGGCCACGCAGGTGACATCTCTAGTTCGTTAAGGTTGATTCACACTTATAAGTGAAGTCATAGTACCGCCGTATTTTCTATGAACGCGTCCCCGTCAGCCAGTGTCAGTGACGACACAATGTTATCAATGTGTAAATGACCCTTTATTGATTGAGCTCTCAGGACAAATAAATTTAATCTTCATGATTTTTCCGTATACTTTTTATAAAGTTTCGCTTTGCATATAGTATTATATTTTGTAAAGCATTGTACATTATTTACATTCACCCGAGCGAAGAGGGTTTTCATATAGTAGTGTAGTATTCTTTTGTATTCTAATTTAAATTAATTTTTATATAGTTTTGTTTAATATTACTAAAATAAATAAACAATGGTACATACGTGCGTCGAAAAGAGATCATTTAATAAATAAATAAAATGTATCCTTTAATTGTTATAATAATTAATGGAAGGAAAATAGTTCGGTTAACTATACTCTATGTTTGTCGAGGCCACACATTATAAGCGTCGTAACAATAAACGCAGATCACGACGCGATTCGTGATTCATCGGTACATTTAAATACTGTTGGCGAGGTAATTCTGTCCTTTAAAAATATGTTACGATAAAAACTGATTACAATTGTATTTATAGAAAGTGCGGATAGTAAACGTTTTTCATTTAAAATTCCACCGCTCTAAAGTTAGTATTATAAATAACTTTAGGAAAAGGTGACCTGAAGTAGCTGTATTATTTATTTATCTACTTCGACAAAATCGAAATTATGTGTCTACTATTTTTAGTTATTATTACGTTTTCTTTAATAAAATAATTTCACCACTAAAATGAGAAAGGCCTGAAAAATAACAATGAAAAACGACATCAAATTCAAAAAAGAAAATCTCATTATTCATAGTTTTAAGACGTTAAACAAAAACTTACACGTATATACCTACATACTGTGTAAACATACAAGTGTAATAAACACAACAACTATTTCCATAACAAAAAATAGTAACAAATGTCAAACGTATTGAAAGCTTCGAGCACATGGCGTGTAAAAAATGCGAACGTGCGATTTTATTAATTGGGATGAAAGAATGCATGAAAGTTGCGATGCACTATCGCGATACATGACGTGGGGAGAAAAAAAATCGAGCGTCGCGAATGCCCGACCGGGCGCCACCTCCTGGCGCCAACGGCGCGTCGTTGACCGCTTCCACGAAATTACTGTGCTAGCGCTGGCCGACATAAATACACACCGACAGCCATTCGAACCGTCATTAACACGTTCACTACTAATTTCTATCAATCTAAAGGAAAATCCAAACGTTTTTGCTTCACGTTTCCAACGCTCGAGGTAGGAAAGTTGTGTTGATGCTCATTATTTTGCTGCTATTTATAAGTAACGTAATGTTTGTGTTGACTAATCGTGTTTGGGGATAAATATTTTCTATTTATAGGTGTAATTGTATACCGTTCAAAATACTTGAACGGTATATAATTAGTAACGCAACGTTTATAGTCTTTTTGAAAGTGTTTTTTTTTTTTATATTAGTGCCGCGTAAACTTAAATTTAATTTATTTATATGGAACGTATTATATTCAGAACCAGTTGTTTTTGTTATTCGATTTTTTTTAATTCTATAAGATCTTTGATTGGATATATGTATGTATAATATACACTCAAAGAAAAGTCCACTTTGACTCAAAACGAACATTTGAACTTAATAGTTAAATGTCTTCATATATATCAGGTAGATAAGAATCTTGTAAACATTAGCATGAAGTATTTATTTAAACTCGAGATATAGATACAAAACAATTAATTAAAATGAAGTTTGGCTACTGATTGAATAATACCTTCTATTTCCGGTCGGGTGCCGACGACGCAATATGATACCAGTGTAGCCAACTCGTAGAGCCGCTACGCGCCCGTGGAATGTGGTCTATACATCCATACAAATAAATCAATTTGATGTGTCCGTGTTTGATTGCGATTTAACTGACATTTTATATGAACATGCGCTTATTTGCACGATACCATGTTACACAACAGCGATATTAACCATTGAGAAACAAAAAAAAATCGATGACGGCAAGTCTTCGTCATGTCATATGATTTGGCTCGTTGCTTGGGTGCACACATAAGGTACTTTAAAAATCCAATATTAATTTCTCAAGGAAGTTTCTTAATAATAACCTTCGTAATTTGTTCATTTATAAGAAAAACAATCAACTTAGAAGAACTTTAACATTACACAAACATGACGCGAATCGACATTCGAGGTTAGTGTTGCTTAAGGTTAAGATGATAACTTTGATAAGTTGCAAATAAGTTAAACGTGGAGATATATATGGATGGATATATATAGATGGTATAACATTCCTTTTTTTCCTTTAAACTCCCATTTCTATAGCCCGCATGCCATGTTCTGTAAAATACGAACATTAATTCCAAATATGGATACAATACAATTTTGATAGCTTAGAGTTATGGAAGTAGCGAACGAGCGTGCAGTCCACCTAATAGTAAATGTCCATTGTCACAAATGAGTACAAATTAGTACGTATTTTGAAAAATTAATAACGTACAAGCAAGGGCTATAAAACTATACAGGCTCGCCTGCGACGTCATATACAATTTTAAATTAATTAATTCGTATTCATCATTAATGATGAAAATCGAAGAAAAGCGCAACAAAGCATTATGAATTATAACATTGTTTGTGATGTTTAAGATGCTCATAAACTTCCTCGATGGAATATCGCAATATTCGCAACAAGCATGTTTGTGTCATGTTTGTGTTTTAGCCGTGAAATTATAATAACACACACTGTAAATAATTAATCCCATCACCATAATCGAAGTTCGACGCTAGCTATGTTGAATTTTTCATTTGATGTTTCACTGCGGATATAGCTTTTCAGCTCACATACAGAATGACAGAATGGATGTATGTACTTTGTCACCAAGAAACTACTAAACGAATTTGTATGAAATAAAACACATTGATAGTGTACAACCATGATGAATATTTTTGATACCATTTATTGTAATTTAAGTGTTATTGGAGGTTCTATGAAATTAGAGAAACTGATAGTTATCCACGATTAACACTTTCGGCACCATTTATTGTATTATAGGGGGTTCTCGCGTGCGGAGCCTCGGGCAATAACTAGTGTTTGTATAAATGCTACGTAGACACAAAAGGTTTTAATTAACTTGCAAACAGATAAACAATTCTGTAGTCTTATCTAACATAGATAAATTTACCTACTTATTTATACTAAACCGAGTTATGTCATAATTATGTGAAAACCTTCCTCAATCTATTCAGTGTAATAGTGGGAGATGAGAAAACCATTACTATAATTCTGAATGCTTTTTGTGTATATTTACATTGAAATTCCATCGATGAATTCATTTAAATATTAAAGACTGTAAATGTTAATATTTGTTATTGGGTAAAATAATGTTAATGATTTTGTCTCTATTAATAACAGTATGGTTACAGTATATCACACTATATAAGGGTAATTATATTCTAAAGAATTTCTTAAGCAGGATTTTAGTCAGTAACTGGGTCCATAGGTGAGGTCCTAACGTCACATGAACACATCGAATACCATACCGAAACTTTTGCTTTACAAAATTACATGGAAATAATATGTAGACATATTTGCGTTTCCCGTAATTCAATTAAAAGTATAACAAATAAAAATATGATAATAATAATAACAATAATAGTATTATTTATATTATAAATCCAGGTTATAATCTATAACTGGAAAATAGAAACTTTGTTAAAAAATATTAGACAAAACAGACAGCTTAATTAATAACGGTTTATTGGTGTCGGTTTCAGTTCATGTTTCGTTGTGTTTAGTTTTGTTTTTTTTTTATGTCCTTTTTTTTTAAAGTTGTGTTAGTTGCGCTGTAGTGCATGCCAAAGTCATGAACATACCTACATTCGAAAAACATTACCCTCCTGACGATGTCGGGTAAATATTTCATGCTAACCCATTCTAGAATACTAACAAAATACTAATGCACCCATGCTAACCCAAGACCAGTGATAGCCTAATGGTTGAAATTCGGCCTTTCAATCGAGGGTTCGAGGTTGGAATCCCATGCACGCTGATTTTTCTAAAATGATGTGCGTATTAGAATTGTCACTGTTTACGGTAAAGGAAAACATCTTGAGGAAACCTGCACATCTGAGAGTTCTACAAAAAAAGAGTTCTGATAGGTGTGTGAAGTCTACTAATTCGCAGTCGGCCTATGGCATAACACTCTCCCGTTCTTACAGAAGACCTGTGCCCAGCAGCGGGACAACAATGGGTCGAAATTGGAACCAATTATATTGTTTTTGTGTCATGGAATAACAAACAAGCTATATGCACTCGGTATTATGCTTATTTCTACTTACGGCTAATACCCGTGAATTTATCTAAGTCATCTTTATTTGATGAAGCTACGTGCAGATAAGCACGAGACACCGGCGTAGCAACTAGTACCCGACCAGTAATAAAACTATAGATTTTCGGTTGCACTGATAGTCGTTTCCAGTTAGTTATTATTCTGCGAATATAGGTGTAACCGTATAACACTAAAATGGACAGCTAATAAATTTCTACGACAATTTACACTGACATTAATAGATTTTATAACGTTACGTGTGTGTTTTATAGCAATAAATTATGTAAGTTTTTTATATAGGAATGCATTATATGAACCAACGAGATTATTTTTACATTACATTCATGTAACGGATGGCCTTCCCAGAATTTCGACCACATTATTTCCAAGTCCAAAAATTTGTCGTATTAGACGTACTGTTGATTACTTCGAGCATTGAAACATGGCCTCCTAATCGAGGGTCCGAGGTTCAAATCCCAGACACGCAACATTGAGTTTTATGAAATTATGTGCGTACCAATTAGAAATTATTTATCACTGCTTTACGGTAAAAGAAAACATCTTGAACATGCACACCTGAGAGTTAGCTAAAAAAAAGAGTTCTCAAAGATGTGTGAAGACTGCAAATTAGTAGTCGTCTCATTCTAAAAGAAGATTCGTGCCCAGCATTGGGACAATGGAATGGGTTGACATTTGTCAATTTCATAAAGAAGTCAAAGTACTTATATTGTACATATTTAACCTAATACCTATATTATTCATATTAAATGGACAATATGAATAATACGTAGGTTATCCGTAGTTATTTTGCTTGGACATGGACGCCAGGACGCGTCATCGACCCTGACAGTTATCGACCTTCAGGGACAAAGACATTTTGAAATCATGACTCCTCGATTACGTATGCTGTATAACATTCATTTATGAATGAAACCTACGAGATAACAGCTTCTTAATATCGAACCCGTTAATTTTGTTACTTGCAACGGGCATAAAAACGTGATTTTATAGCCTTTTAGTGAATACGTTAAATCTTTTAAACCTGATACATTGACGTGATTGATTGTATTATCAAGAACATTGGTCCTATCTTCTGTCATTAATCATGGTAATGCGATAAGCTTTTATTTGTATTTAAAGAGATTTCTAATATTATTTTTTAATTATTTCCGATCGTCGCCTTCAGTATGTATCTAACACGGTTTTTGGCATGACGTGTGACATTAAGATAACTGAAGACATTTTCCTGCTACTGGGTCGATCCGCGATTCCGCTAAAACGAAAGTAATTCTTCGAACATGCTTCGGGAGTAAGTTTGCCATCGAGTCGTGTCGGAGGTCGTTCGCATCTTGTTTATTGAAATAACGTTACGTCTTAGTAACACTACCTGGCGGCCAAACTACCATTACCTAATCAATAAATAGGTGTGTACTTAACTGTTTGTGATTGATTTAACCAGAATACTAATTTCCATCAATCATCGTAGTCAAGTCATCGTTAAAGAAAACAATTTTGTACTTTCAAATACTGTGGTAGACCATTTATCGTTTTAAATGCGATGGAAGTTGCTAACAGGCAAGATACGGCACACTATTAAGTCGATGGTACCCAGAAAATCTGCAATCAATAAAAAAATTGTCCCACATGAAGTCGATCTTATTTTGTTTACAATATTTGAAGATTAGTTTGAACGTCTTTATGTAAGACATAAGTCTGCCGTACTACATTTACATCAGCTGTGGTCCTATTCAAGTCTACACTACCTTCTACATATATTTTTACTAAGGACTGCACAAAAAGAATAATCTTGCCCAACTTTTGACTTGTAGTAAAAGTGTTCGAGCTATTATGATCATTAGGAAAAATATATACATTCAAACTGTTCGAATCTTACCTCTACCATCGGCTATCAGAATATCAACGAACCTACGACCTAGATAAAATATTTAGGATTAGACTCAGACGACCGTGGAGCGATAATTGTCATTGCATGTTTGGTACTCCTGTCACATTCAAGCCATTATCTTTTAAGATGCCATGTTCAGAAAGATTTTTGTACTAAAGTGAACGTTAAGATGTTTCAATGAATCGATTAGTCATATTTTCGAGGAATATATGAATGTTATTTTCCTGTTACGTAAAAAGTCCTGTACAGTGTGAGGTGTAAACACATCGATCAAGTTCCGGTAACCTCTCAAGGCGCAATTCGTCAACGCTGACCTACAGAAAGGTTGATTAGGCGTTGTATGGATAATTAATACCTGATTTGTCTGTCCCAGATACGGGTGGCGCATCACAAGCTGAGCCGGCGCCAGGCCTAACTGTTGATTGGCATTTGTGCATATAGTTGCGTTTAGTACTTACACTATACGTTGTCTATTGGCTATTCAATCACTTGTTTTATCCATTACTTTATGTGATTGAGTATTATTAGATATTTTATTGATGCTTATGAGCGACAGCGCCCAGTGTTCGGTGACCACTTACCATCAGGGAGCTACATGTTCGCTGCTTAAATTTTGTATAAAAATATATATTCGGCGTCCTCACTAACTGTTACTAACATATGGATTTTTAACCACGATCTGCACTAAACTCTTTGACTTCTTCCTGGGGCAAAGTTGGTATGTCATCTCCTTAGATTGGACTTTGAAGAAACATAAGAGAAGTAACACTCACTCTTACCACTTCCCCGCTTCTCTTGTGTATTATGTACTAGCTAGGAGAACATGTATTTTTGTGTCATAATTTATGATTTAGTTACCCGTCAACTTCATGTTATTTTCCTTTCATGTTCAACCTTTTGTTTTTGAAATTACATAACCTTTTAATATATATATAATTTATAGAACAATTCTAAGCATTAAAATTAAATGATTATTATGTTAATTCGACGCCAGTTGTAAATATTGTTAAGATATCCAATAATGTTTACGTTTCATTAGTTGACGTTTTGCGTAACATTTAATGTTTATGTATGAATTTTTTGCTGATGTTTTATAATAGGTACGCTAAATAACAAATAAAATACTACAAGCAGCACTGTGTACTTTGGTAAACCGTGTATTAAAGATCTTTAAATAATTGTATCGTCTGGTATAGGTATTTATTTTTATCTAATTTAATTTGCCTTAATTCTATGTCAATTTATCGATTGTGAATTTGTTTTATATAGTTCTATATTATTGATCGTCCGTAATCAGGTATAAATAAATAAATTATAAAAAAATATATATTCTAAGTGTATTATAAAAAAAATTCAATCAACCTTTTTGGCTTACTTTAAATTAATAAAAATAGTTAACGGTAAGACTAATTAGAAATACCTATCTTGATATGCCTATGAATAGTTGAAAACTTGAATTCCAATAGTATGAATCACCATCTATAATGACAAATAATGTCAGTCGAAATGCACAAATTACGATAGTTGTAAAATTGCGAAAATCGAGCAAAGGTTGTATTCACTTTGCATAAATATAAACCATTCTTACAAAGTGCATTTTTGTGACATTCAAATAAGTATCATTATTTGAATGTCAGAAAATAAAAACGTCAACCCAAATTTAGATTCATAGAATGTCGCCGTTATTATTAGCCGTGTTGTAACAATTGAATTGTTGCACGGATATTTCAGATTCGCATTGTTGTATAAAAAATAGAATTAATTGTAGGCGACGAGATTAAAAGGTGTCTGGCGCATTTCCGTTATAGTGGCAAACGAAGTATCCGCTGGCGTGCATTCAGTTGCTGTAGTTCATGTGCACAAAGCTTGCGGTATTGCATCGGGCCGACGGTCGAGTGATGGACCGCCCTGACACGAATAGGGCCAACACAAAAGCCTAACTAACTAAACTAACTGTACCGGACAGGATGACCCACGAGATAACTTACGCCCATAATAACACCTCGGCCAACAACCACACTCAATACAGAGTTATATGACATGCACAATTAAAATTCATCCGCACATTTAATAGATTAAATGCCAATAAATTGTAATCAGTAATGGTTCACGAAGAATCTAAATTGCTGTTAATCGTTCCACGACAATAAACGACGTCCGCGGTAGGCGAATGTTTTACTAATTTTAACTCGTCGATAGTGTTGCGTCACTGAAGCTTAAACTTTACGTACATACTTGCATATTTTATGTAGATAAATGTAAGATGTTTTCTATCATTTTATAGATGTCAAAACTTTAATTATAAAGTTTTAACGACAAAACATAGTCGTAGAAATCAAGAAATCTAATATTTGTCCTACAAAATAAGGAATATTAAAGGAAATTAAAACGAAATGGAGATGTATCCAGCATGTTTGTTATTTATGTTTTGAGACTTAGTAGAGCTTGTGTCAAAATCAGACCCAATCCGGAAAAATGGTTAACGGTTTAATGGGTCATCCAAACCGTTACATAATTCGCCGGCGGAGTGCATCAGATGAAAATTGATGTATGATCGAAGGAGATGGTGTGGAGCGGTGGCGGGGCAGCGCGGGCGGCGGCGGTGCGCGTGCGACTCTCACCGCCTTATCTCTCGCGACCTCCGCTGCGCCCGGACGCGCACGCACGCCGCGCTCCGCTTTGCTTGTAACCGCGCCGCGTTCGCGCTATGTCGCCCGACCGACTACAAACTTATGTGTTCGAAGATTTCAACATTTTTTGTTTTAAAAGTGTAGGCTGTAGCCCAGAAAAAAGCCAGTGACTTAACTTATTTACTTAGGTGATAATTTACATGACTCTGAACTAATATTATTATTTATAGTAGGCTTTCATAAGTACAATACGACGATGGTGTCGGAAGGGGCTCTGCCCGTAGTATGGTGTATGCGCGATAATCAACTTGTTCCTCACCAAGTGTCCGGCGTCAAGTTGCAAGGAGCCGTTACCGGTGCACATATAGCGGCCGTTACGGACTTCTTACGTATGGTAGCGGGGACACCCATTATCCTGCCGCATACGGCTGTGCCCGACAACAATGACAATGACATCAATAAAGAAAAGGAAAACAATACCAGACGTCGCAAGATGTCAATGCAAGTGGAGGTTCCGTGTGTTTTCCTGTCCGAAAGTGCGCTACAGAAAGCGAAATGTCGGAGCAACTCATTGGAGGAAAAGGTAATTTTCGAGAGGCGTAAATCACCTGCAGCGATTAGACGGCATTCGGACGGAAATTGTAAAAATAATATGGTACCGAACGATATTCGACAGGGTACTGAAAAAGATAGCGTTAGAAAATTCTCGTTCCCTGAATCAGACGGAGATACTAGTCCTCAAAGGATTACCAGAATAATAGAATTAGATGATTTTAGTTCTGAAATAAAAAGGTCGGAATCTGATAGGGAGATTCCTCAAAAAATTACTAGAATAATAGAATTCGAAAATGATAATTTATCTTCACAAATATCTGTTGATGATCACGAAAAGCCACAAAGAATAACGAGGATAATTGAGTTGAACGAAGATAATTCGTTTTCTACAATTACTAGCAACGGAGATTTTGAAAGAGAAGGATCTCAAAAATTTAGTAGAATTAGTAAAGAAAATAATTTTCCAAGTATGGCTAAAATTATAGAAATGGAAAATGAGAAGTCCAATGAAAGGAGAATATCATTAACAAACGAGCGTGAAATTGGTTGCGGAATGGGTGAAAATTGTAACGATGAAGTAATTATAAGATCAAAACCAATACAAAGAAGTAGGTTTAGTGTAGACTCTTCGTGCTCCGATAACTCTTATGTTAACATTGAAACTATTAAGAGTTTACAGGATGTTAGAAAAGAGGAAGTTACAGAGTTCGGTACAAGTCCCGATTCCATATCAGCATCTAAGCCTATTGTGCGTTCGCGATTTCGTAGAAAAAAAACTTCTGTCTGTTCGATCGGCTCGTCGGACTGCGATGATGAAGTAGATGTAATTTTTAAGTCTAAGCCAAAATCTAGTCAGTGGGTGAGCCTGGATTGGATACCTCCAACACCCATAGAAGAGCCAGTGATTGCTCATGTCTGTGATAAAAATGATTTTATATCGAAATGGATAGCTGAACAAAACTCTCAAGATAGCGGAATCGTTCCTGACGAACGAAGAAGAAGCCTTCCGCCAAAATCGAATGAACTCTATCTGCAGAATATGAGGCGGTTTAGTGATGGATTACAAATATGTAAAGAAGATGCGGCGAGTGACTCACCAGCTACCGTAAAATGGAAATGGCATGACATTGTTAAACGTCATCTTCAATTACTTAAAAATGATAAAGGGTTTAGAAGACAAAGGGGCAGTTGGATGCGCACTGCGCGGCGTCTATCGGCAACAACTGTCAACAAAAGCTCGGATCACTTGCCTCTAGATAACTACATGAAGCTAAATACTATGCCGTAAGTATTAAATTCTAACTAACATAACGTTATAGTAGGGGTTCAGGGGTTAATGATTTGACGGGTATGTTTAAATATTTTGGACACATCGATATGCTTCTATGCAACTAGTCACATCGGTCTACTTAACCGAAGCCCGACCCGTTCAGCGAGTAAAACTGGTTACAACCTCACGGCCTGCGTCGGACCACAGTTTTGTGCTAATCATTTCCAATGACTAATAACGATGGACGTTAACTCTTTGCTTTGTAATGTATTATCTGGTTGACATTTGGAATGTATTAAGCTTTCTTTCCAGTTAATAATTACTGGTTTCGTATTTTAATCATCGTTATCCTGTTTAAACGTAATAAATCGTCGGATTTTATCACGTTGTCGACGAAATAGTAATAGTGCATGCATATAAAATGCTCATAATCTTTAGATAGAATTTATCGAATGTGGTGGACTATAAACTAAACCTTTCTGATTTTAAGTAGAGACTTGTGGCAATATAGGTAGTAATGTAACTTTCGACACAAGTACTTAAGGTTTAATAAAAACAGCGCTGTACAAATGTAGCGTTCATAACAAATCTGAATAGTGCCGTAGTTACTCGGCAATGAGTTGACTCAGTCTTAATATTTGTCCCGGGAAAGAACAAAGTAGACGATACTTCTATCGAGAGATCGGATGTCTTGTCTCTTGATAAGGCGCCGGTCGAGGTGCGTGTTACGAGAGCGGGTCCGAGGCACGCGCTTCCGCAAGGCCGTCCGATTAGAATGCAGGGAGCTCGCGTCCAAGGCTACATTTGCGCTCCGCGGTCGGTCGCTGCACCGACGACGTCTTCCTCTCCGCAGTTTGGCGATTGGAAGTCGGCTCAGGAAATGAGCCGTGAAGGTGACCACAAAAATTGTTCGCATCCATTCGGAAGCGGCTGTGATTTGAATTTTCGACGTCTCGTACGTTCGTGATTTTATTTTTATATACTTCCTTGATCCTCACCGTGAATACAATTAGGACTGCTGATACACTTAAAACGATCGCTTTGTAGTTGTTTCATGCTGGTAGGTTGACATAGGTTTATAACGTGTGTTAAGTACCTACATATCAACATAATGATAGTGATATATTTTGACAATGGGCATAACTCCATCAACTCTTATGCTCGGTTAAGAATAAAAGTATTGAGTATTGAATTTGTCCCTTTTTGAGAGGGAAATAAAAATGAAACGCTTTTGACATTCATAGCCCAACACTAGGTTTTTTGCTGTGTCGTGGAGACACGAAAGACGAATAGAATACACAAACTCAGATCAGAATTCCAAATTCATCACTTAGATATTTGTCTGGCCGGGGATCGAACCGGGAACCCGTGCGTGTCAAACCGGTACAACGTCCGCTCCGACTCCCGAATCAGATAGTATAAACATGCCGTTACGAAAAGTAATTGTGAAGTAAAATGAAACAATTAAGTGCGAGCGCTGGATCGAGTACTGAGGCGGCGGGAAGCAACGGCGGGTGGTGAGGCAAGGTACGCGGACGTGGCGGTGTCGGTTTCACTGATCAACCTTGAGGGTTACTCTGGTTGCACAATCATGAACTCATGTTATTTATTCATATGTAACTAACACATGTATGTTGTGCTGTATATGAATAAAATAAATTTCGGCTTACCGCAGTCCAGCTTCGAATTCTAGAGGAACGAGTCTCAATTTTTATCGTGCAAATTCTATTTTTGCGCTATTATGCCCATCCGAAGAGGCAAAAACAAAGGCTTTAAACATTAGTATTAAACCCTCCTGAGTTCTGGTTTGAACAGCGTAGAAAAGGAGAAACTTCTTCTCCAGATGTTCCAATGTTCTCAGGAATAGCAACCCGTGGCCGACTTCCTATGGGAACATATCACAGGACGTCAGTGATCACTTACCAGGCGACCATCAAATAAAGTAATTATGATTTACTTTAACAGCAAACAAACGAAACTCTAGAACTCTTACATGAATAAAAAAAATCGTAACGCGTAATTAGACAGCTACATCCTTATTCCTTGTCATTCTAAGGGAAGACCTTTTGCCATACTTACGTAAGTACTATGCATATGGTGATATAAAACATGTAGTTATTAAATCCAACAACTTCCACGTAAACTCATAAGTATAAAGTTCGCGGGAAAATATCAATCAAATGAATACGTTTGTAAACGTAACGTTACTGGTTTTGTTTTTCATACAGTCCGGTAATTGATTGTTAATTAATATTTAATTTTAATTTAATTTAATTTAATCAATCAGATTACATTGATCCAT
>DWNE01003078.1:0-17403 GCA_018249875.1 Cecropterus toxeus | reverse complement strand
GATAGAACTCTACTTTTATATGAAGTTGCTTACAGAAGTGAGCGGCAGTATCTACTTACCATCAGGTGGACTGCATACTCGTTTGCTACTTTATTCTTATTTAAAAAATCTTATCTGGGATTGACTACATGTCTACTGCTGTGACCACTTTCAATTAGGTGTACTCCATGTCCATGCTCTTTTACTACTTCTATCACATAGAAAATACAAACAATTAGCAATCAAAACACAAAAGCATGATGTTTAGGCAGTGTAAATTATACTCCCAATTCAAAGTCAAATTTATACTTCTACAATCGACTACAATAATTATAAATTTAAACTTACCTGTACATTATATTTGCGTCTGTGTTCTGTGCCACAGTCACGTACCATCACAATATTTACGATAAGTATATATTGTTTTACATTAACAATGAATGACTACTACGAGAACTTCCTACCTACATACATATTTACGCTAATCATTTACGTCGTGTCTGACGTAAATTTCCGTTTTAAACAATAATTTAGTAGAATACATTGTCATTTATATGGCTTTAAATGCCTATATTATGTTAGTTGTCTTGGTTTAAATATTGAAATAACAAACGAGTATGCTTCTCACCTGATCAGTGGTCATTGCCGCCTATGGACAACCATATGCTACTTCATACAGAACAGGGGTCTATCTGAAATCAATTACAGCTATAATAGGTTTATATTATTGAGGATTAAGATTAGGCTATTTTTATTACTAGGGTAAAGCTCTACAAGTTGTTTAATATGTTCGATAAGAAGTCCAAATTTGTAATTGACAATGATTCAAGCTTTTGGAGCTAATAAATTTGCGAGAATTGATGTCGACAATCGTCGCAAAAGGCACCAGACTGTCTTCGTCAGTAGCTGTCGCCCATGGTCGTATTTTGTCTTTTGTCGTCATCCCATTGTCAGTCGTAACATAACCTCCCTTATCTGGCGCCTACATGTGTGATAATTTACAACAAAACATCACTGTTACAAATATTTTTGTTTTTAACCAAGTTCTGGGTTTTAGGCATTTATTTGCGGGAAATATGTAATTTTAGTCGATTGATTCTCTCATAACCGCAACCACCTCACACTTGTATGCTTAATCATTTGTTGTTGCGGTTCCTCTTTATAAAATCTACCAAGAAATTATTTACTTTTAAAAACAATAAATAATACCTATTCATGTTTTATTTTTAACATACTTACCTAATGTTCACAATAAATTGTTAAAAAAATTATATTTATACTTTGTTCTGTTATTATCTTTTAGTTTTTCCTTACGTTTCATATATGTGTAGCTATAATTTAAACGTTTGCTCTAAATTTTGAATGATGACTAAGGTACTGTATTTAATAAAACTGCAATTTTCGTGAGACCTAAAAGGAAAACCAACATAACTTAATTATAAGGGTCAAAGCACCAAAGAAATGTTCGATAACTTATTCCTTGAATAAAATGAGCGAGGTAAGAGGATTCATTGCGTCGAATCATTACGTTTGTTTACAAATTAAGGACGTTTTATGTTCCTGGTGTACCTACTTGTACTAAGATTTGAAGTAATATTTAAATAGCGCACACTCATTATTACTCTTGGAAGAGTTTCCTTTAAATATTTCGTTTAATAAAAAACATCGCAGGTAACAAAAATTTTAAATGAATATATTGATTTCCTGCTTACTTTTAAAATTTATTTGAGCTTTATGTGTGAATTTAAGATTAGAGATTTAATTGTGGTCCGAACCGCAAACTTTAATTTAAAGTGACAAGATAAATGGCGATAAGGCGTGAATAGAAAAAGTTCAGAATGAACACGTAGGATGACCGCTCCTAACGGGTCTACGACAAACTTCGAAAGTAGTAAACTGTTCGTGAATTGTGTGTCAGTGTTATTTATTATTTGGCGATGATAAAAAGATATTTGAAAAACACAGACATTTTGCTTTAAAATTCTGAAACGAAGTGAAATGAACACAAAACATAAGTAAATTGTATCTAGAGTCTAGACGTGCGGTTTTAGATCTCAATGCTTTAAGAGACAGAGGTTGTACTACATATGGTCCTTATTGAACATTGGTATTATGTTGGTAATACTTAAGATGGTTTCTCGGAGAATAAAGTAATACTTTATTTGACCAGAAAACTGTAAGTGTATTGTTGGAAATCGTGAATTCGGAGCAACACTCATGCCACTGCTAAAACCAAACTTTTCGGCAAACAAACCTTTGAAAAAGTCATTCATTAGCGTTGCTTTGTTATCTTAGCAGTATCACGCAGTCAATGACCTCACCGTCTCAGTGCGATTGGAGCCAAAGCACAGTGCGTAATGCGAAGCTCGCGCGATTCTGCGAATGTTTTGCGCCATGATTCACTATCCGCCTCGCAGCATCCTTGTCATACTTTCAGATCAGTGTGCTTATAAGAAACCAAGTGGTACAGCCTTATGTTTATTTCTAGCCAGTTCCTGTATAGCCAGTTTCTATAAATAGAGTTTTTTAACTTCATCTAAGTGCTTGTACACATAACGCCGAGTCTGACCATTCTTTTGTCTGTCAATCTGCATGAAGTTAAGCCTTTCTTAAAAGGACTTTCGTACAGCACAGCTGGCGGAGTCGGGATGTTCTCTAAAGTATGTTTTATGCAGTATTCCTTTACGTGAAATGCACTCGTTTGTCTTTTTGTACATTTTCCCGCTTTGTGTCAGTGCCCAAGGCAGGTCTGGGTCAAGCCTACAAAACTCTAAACATTTTGTATATAAACCCGAGTAACCAAATTTCGTCGTCATGTTTACGCTAGTGTGTACTGTGTAAATACCATAGTGTTACATGACATTGTGTACGTTATCCCGTTTATTGCCAGAATATTTCAATCTTTACGCCTCTGACGTCGTGAGGCCTGCGTAGATATTGACTCATCTTCGACCGGGTCTAATAATTCCCATTTCATTCAGTAACTTCATATATTTAACTTGTTTTGATACTCACGAGACCAGTACCGTTTTGTCCTTTGTGTTGTGAACGCGTTATTCTCGTGCACAATTGTTTCGTAATTGAATCGTATAAGTATAGGTTGTGATAATGTGTAATTGCAAGGCATTTAAAGATAGGAATGTGAGGACGGTTTCGGAGAGAGGGGTAAGTAAATAAATAAAAATAAACTTGTGTTCATGAAAATAAACCGATGCTTTATAAATAATATCATTAAAATTAAATAATTTATTTTATGAACTTTTCATAGAAAATGAAAATATTAATTACTATTTTACTGAGTGTAATTATAAAATTCCAATAATTCATTATTTTTTAAATAATAAAAACTAAAACGTTTAGTTCTTAGTTCTAAGATTAAGACTAAGACTTAGTTAAAAACGAAGACTTAGCAAACCTTTACATCTTTATTGTGAGAGAATTTCGCTGACCAAAATTTGAGTGAGAGATCCGTTTTATTATGTTTGTACTTCGAGGTTAAATGTCAATTAAAAAGGACACATAATTTAATTGTTTCTTGCAAACCGATCGGAAATTTTATGATAATCGATTGCATAAACGGTTGCGTGTATCGGAAACGGACATGGCCTGCCCCAACGCGCGCCCACAGTTGCACAATGCAATCCATCATTATCGCCAGCGCAACGTCGCCCGATTTAGGACGAGCGGTGCCGCTGCAGCTGCAGTCTCGCTGATTTATTCCACTTTGATACCTTCACCTTATTTTATTAGGTGTTTTTTTGTGTTTGTTTGATTAAATTTTAAATTGATTAAATTGTAAATCGATCCCTATAGTTACATCTCGTTTTGTCGATCCGTTATCTGTTTCTAAGATTACTTCGTGCGTGCCGGTTGAATGACAATCGATTTTAATCTAATGAAGTATTTTTTATTTAGTGAAAATAAGCATCGGAAAGTGTAGATAACAAATATCTGTTATATATTACGTTTAAAATAATTTAAACCTTAAAGCGTTCGATGAAAGATTGGACTGTATACAAGTATATTATTATTGTAATAAATATTTGTCATATTTATAAGTATAAATACACCCTGTATTTGTCAGTATATGTCAAACGCGTAGCGGTTTATATATTTATATATTTATTTTCTTGTGATAAAAATATGCATTGAGATTTGTCAAAGTGGAACAGACCTTTTTGACTAAATATCTGCGCACACATCACGCGCAATATGTTGACGTGCGTTGTGAAAAATAACAACGATTAATGCAATTTGTATCGTTTCTTATGCCAAATTAATTTAACTGTCAGCAGGTACAGTTAACATTTCCTTAGGTATAGTTTATTCAGGATAAAAAAATCCCCTTTGAATACCGTTAAAATGCAGGATGTACTTAATCCTTATGTCATAATTTGACAAGTAAGTGATCCTCCGAAACATGCAAGTCATTATGTATATTCTTGTAAGGAACGTCTATGTGTTGATATGTAAGGATTTAGCAAAGTCACCTAGGTGTACATGCCTCGTAGCACAAATACATAATCTGGTTTTTACGTGAGAGTAAACAAATCGAGGTACTCCCAAGCCGTGACGTAACGTAACAGAACTTCAATGTATATCCGTGACGAATGATAACTTCGTAAGTCAATAATTACGATGGCGTCATTGATAAGCTAAATTAAAGTACAAATTAGGATTAGTCTTAATTCCTTAAAGAATTCCTAATTCCTCATTATTAAGATTTCTCTTTCGAAAATAGTAAACCAAACATTCATGGATTTTTAAGATATTCAGTGTCCATAAGTACCAATACATTTTGTAAGAAGTAAGTACATACCTACATATACATTAATATATTCTTAAAGTTATTCATCACTGCGATTTTATAACAAAAAACTTCCGTGATTAGAGTGTGTCAAAATAGAAATGGTTGTACCACACGTGTGACAAATTATGTGGGTGCAAAGGTGTCGGATGTTAATAAGGCATGCAAGATAGGTGGGCTTGCATCGAAGTTCCCCTCCATTTAGTGATTTTACGTTTGTAAATCGATCGCATACATAATTGATATGTGACAGCTGGTAATATCTGATAGGGATTGTATTTCATCGGCTATTACACTCTGGTCAACCCCTATCATCTTAAGTTTTTTTTTTTTTATAAATATGAAGTAGCAAACGAGCAAGCAGCCCGCCTGATGGTAAGTGGTTACTGCCGCCCATGGACATTTGTAAGCAACTTCATATAGAACAGGGGTTCTATATGAAGTCTACCACAGATGCGTTGCTACTTCCGAGGACTGAGATGGTCGCCTCATATAAAAGTGAGCCGGCGACCACACCCTTCCGCCGAAACGCAAGAATTGCTTCACGCTAGAAATAGGTGTGGCGGTGGTACTTCCCCTGTCGAACTACATTGGTTCTACCACCTGGCAAAAAGTTATATGCTTTAGTGTTTTGTTAAGTGATAGAAGTGTAGTAAGAGATTATCATTAAACCCAAAAGGCACGGCGGCGTGAATTAATTACGTTTTCTTAAAACATTTATTGTTAAAACTAATATGTACAATGTAGGTACATAATGTATAAGCAAAAACGTAAACAATGATCGTCCGGAAGAAAAGTTAGACTCGTACTAAGAGCATGGTAGAGTCACAAAAGGCCTTTTATGACTCTAATCTTAGTTGCTAGGTCGATATTCTTCATGTAAGTAATATCATCTCTGACCTTCCAATCAGAATTATATTTTACACTGGATTTTTTTTATCACATTAAAGTAGCAAACGAGAATGCAATCTACCTGTTGTTAAGAAGCCATTGCCGCCAATTTTATATAGGACAGGAGTTCCATGTAAAATCGATGACAGATGCGTTGCTATTCCTGAGGACTGAGATGATCGCCTCATATTTAAGTGAGCCAGCATAACTGCATGCTAAAGAGAAATAGGTATGTAGACAGTGGCTTTTCTACCACTTTTAAGTGCTTATATATTAAAGTCGTTTAATATGTATCGTAAAATTTAAACATGTCTGGCATTTAATCATTTACAAGTTTGTTGTTAATTTTATATTTTTCATCAATTTTAATGACTTTCTTCTCGCCTGATCAGTTACAGTTGATAGTGAATGTAGAGATTACTTATTAAAAATCGAAATTGTGAGAACGGTTAATTCAGGTTAATGTAGAGACCACAGCCGAGTAGAGACGATACATTTGGTTTTCCTGTTATTTGTTAAAAAAGATTTATAGCGCCGCCTCGATATGAGACATGAGTAGGACAGTATGACTGCGATGAGGTTAAACTTCGAAGTATTTGGCACGGGAGTTTTTTGCTTTCCAATCTGAAATTTTTCACTGTGATTTATCTTCTTTACTTTTGACTATCTACTTATTTTTACGGACTTTTATAAGTACCGAAAAATATCTCTTGAATAGTTAACATTCTTAAATACACGCGGTTGTGATAAGGAAAGATTGCATACCTACTTTCTTTACTCACATAAAATAAGTTTTAAGCTTTCATTAACGATAAATATTGCGATATCTATGCTGTCAAGATCCTACATTTTATTGTGATAGTTGCAAAGACATTTTATTACCTTAATGAATACAAAAACGAAACCTCATTAGCAATTATCTTTAAAATAATGTTAGTATAGGATTTAATGAACCAAATTTTGTTACAGTGTATGGCGCGAGCATTGTACGACAATATAGCAGAGTCACCAGACGAGCTTGCGTTCCGACGCGGCGACCTGCTTACCGTCCTGGAGCAGAACACGGGAGGCAGCGAGGGCTGGTGGCTCTGCTCGCTGAGAGGGCGACAGGTAATTAGAAGTTTCTGTTACAAAGTACGAACCGATCATTTTCAAATTTACTAAGTAGAACCAATGTATTTCGACAGGGGAAGTACCACCGCCAGCCGTGAAGTACTTTTTATGTTAAGTGGTTGCCGGCTCACTTATATATGAGGCGACCATTTTAGTCCTCGGGCTAGTAACGCATTTGTGATCGATTTCAGATAGTACTCCTGTTCTATATGAAGTTGTTATCGGATGTCCATGGGCGGCAGTAACCACTTAGCATGAGGTGGACTGCATGCTCCTTTGCTACTTCATTCTTAAAAAAACAATATGATTAACATAAGAGCCCTGATGTTAATCATATGAGACGACCACAAATCCTTTGCTACCTCCGTGACCTAAGTTAAAAGGACGTGTGTGATTTGTTATCATACAAAAAGAACTGTGGCGATCAGGAAGAGTTTAACCACCTTAAATAAACAGGTTACCATAACGATTTTAAAGTGTAAGAAACATAATAACAAAATTCAGATTATCTTGTAGGTATGTTTTTTGTGGCTCGAATGTACTACTATTTAATGGTCGTATTGGTTTTTAAGTTACATTACTTCTATTTAGCTCACTCCGCTTAAAATGAAGTGAAGTATTACTAATTCTTTAAAATTAGCCTTTTGTAAACAAGGATAAATTTCAAGAACAAGACCTTGTTTCGGTCGAAGCCACCGCTGTTGTGAGGTCACCGGCCGTTTTTGCGGTGAACATAATGACGTTACGTCGCCGCTCGTTTTGTCGCAGGCAGGTTGAGATTAACGAGAATTTAATGTCATACGTTGGCTGGTTTCAGGGAATATGTCCAGGGAACAGATTAAGGATCGTGGCTGGAGTTTTCGATGGGAGCTCTGCCCTACAGCGACGGAGGACCAGGACGCCCGCGCCAGTGGCCCATCAACCACTTCCGGCGCAACAATCACCGGCGTTTACAAAAGTAAGCTTTCTTTACAAAATTGTTGTAATCAAAAATATATAACAAATATGATTTGAAATTAATATTTAGGTTTAGAACCTAAGCTAAATAGTTTCTGCAAAGATAAATTAATATTTTTTATTGATAAATTTATCACATACCTACTTACATATTGGTAATTTCTAGAATTTATTTTTTATCTCATTGATTTTACTGTAACCTACTTTATATGATAAAAGATTAGGAAACTATACATAACTCTTCTTAGATATGTCTCAGACACTCGTTTTATTAATGTTGCAATTGCAAATTCCTGCTAATAAAGACTGCGTGCATAAATTATTTTCATGATTTACCTATGCACATGCACACTTAAAATGTAAATTGACTAACTTCCAAAGTTGTCTTTGCGTAATATTCTTAAGCACCGTAATATGTTTAAATTTTAAACCGTATATTTTTTTTGCAGATCGAAGAGTGTTCGCATTATGACGTGCCGCGAGCGCCGATGCCAGTGAACCGACTCGGCACATACGACTCCCCGAGGCCGACGGCGGACTGGTACGACGCGCCGCGAGCGCCGAGGCCTGCCAGTGCAGACTCCGCGTGCAGTGGCACGGGCTCCCTTACCTCGGCGACGTCGAGTGCGTCGGCCAACTCGGGCAGTTCAGCCAACTCGGGCGCGTCAGCGTCGAGCACGTACGACGTTCCGCGGTCCCGCGCGCTTCCCTTACCGTGTGACGCGGCCTTAGAAGCTTTAGAACGATTACAGGTGAGCTACTTCAAACAGCTTTTCATCTTTTTAACACACAAAGCCATATTTATTTTCACAACACAGGTAGGTAAATAAATAGTAACTGCTAAATAGCCTAATGGTTTACAGAAATTGAAATATATTAGCTTAAATCGTTTGTAACACTAAACTTCGGTAAATTCCAGAAAAAAAACAGACATTATCTAGGATAAATTAAGTGACGTCATCATTGCAGTCGCATTTCATAGGTTAAAAATTATTATAAATAATTTCAAGGACAACAGGTTGATCGATCATTATAACGTTACATTGATAACGTGTATTTTTATCGATCGATAAGTAATCTAATTAAGTCACGTTGGCCATGGACCCGGTAATTTTATTTTACGTCAGTGATTGACGATGTTCAGATAATCGACGGTATCGCCTGCCAGCTTATAAGTAGTAACAAACATGATCTATATAGAATTCGATACATAAAGCAAATAAATCTCAGCAAATATCGCATCCACAAATTGTCATTTTGCTGTATAAAAATAGAGCCCATTCGCAATAAGAGCAAATCATAGTTAGGAAGTGGTTAGATGGTTCAAAATCATACAATTCCAGGCTGATGCCGGCTGACGTACATACGAGAAGACTAACACAGTTATCAAGAAGGACTTACCTAAAGTCCATCAGATACGTTGTTACGTATCTGATGGACTTTAGGTAAATGCTTCTCTAGGTGAATAGTATGTTCGTTTGAAATGAAATGGTCTGGCACGGTATTGGTATGGCACCCACGTGGGTCCCGGGTTCGATTCCCAGTCAGAGTCAGAGAGATATGTGATTGATGAGTTTAGATTTCTGATCTGGGTCTGGGTGTTAGTGTATTCGTCTTTGTGTGTCCATGGCACCCACGACACAAAGAAAATCCTACTGTGTGGCTATGAGTGTAGAAAGCGTTTATGTTTACGTTTATTTTTCTTACACTACTTATCACTAGTGCTTTGTTTTCTACATGGGAAATAAAAGCTAGCGTTGACATCTAACAGCTTTTGTTCATAAAAACTCAATGTATATTCTCAGGAGGAGGCATCAGCGGCAGTATCGCGGCTGCTGTCGTACGTGCGGCCGGGGTGGCGGCGGCGCGGCGCGCTGCGGCCGCGCGTGCTCGACGTGCGCGTGGCGGGCGCGCGCCTCCGCGCCGCGCTGCACGACCTCGCCGTCTTCGCCGACGCCACGCTGGCTAACGCGCACGATGCGCAAGATAAAGGTATTGATGATAGCCCCATCTAACTATTCTTTGTTCTGCTGGCCAATTTTACCCTTGGTTAAGACAGTTAGAACGGTTCTGTGTCTTATTTATGCAATGGATACTCGCTGTATTCTGCGAACGAGGTCTCACCTGCCGCACACAAATCCATTATAGCCTGGTATGGGTAACTTTTTAACTCAAAACCTTGTTAGCTTCTCCAGCAATGTAAAATATCAGCCTAAAATGTTACCAAAGTTGATAAGAGTCTTTTACGTGAGACAGGGGAAGGTGACCGTTTACTATACACCATGAGTGACTATTACAGACTTTTGCGTCATTCTTGGACTTCTTTTGAAGCTTATAGATTATTGATTTAAAATTAAACAACATTCCGTAGGAAATATTTTATATAGTGATGTAGCGGATTCGATTATAAACTTTTATTTTACCTTAGGTATCGCAGTAAAGCTACGGCCGCTGGTGAAGGCACTAAAGGACGCGGAGCGCATCACACACGAAGCGACGAGCGCGCTGGACGCGGGCGACTGGGCGCCGGAGCGGCTGGAACGCGACCGAGAACCCACGGACGGCACGCAAGACGCCTTAGACCAACTCATCGCATGTGCACGCTCCCTTACAGAAGACGTAAGACGCGCTGCGTCGTTTATACACGGCAACGCGTCTTTGCTGTTCAGGTTAGTTGGTTTATATGTTTAGGAATAAGATTTATTTCTATTTCTATTTATTTCCACTGCCAACAATTATAATATGATAAACACTTAGTCCTTAAATTCGTGATTACGTTTTTTTTTTTCTCTATCTGTATTGGATTGTTTTTCCATTAAACAGGGCTATGATATGCTTATGAGTGGCAGTAAAAGACTAAAGATTATTTATTTATTTAAGTAAGGTCATACTAATTTTCTATGGGTACCGTAGCTGTTAATAAATAAATAACGCTTAGTTCATTCAAAGCCCACACTGGGATTTTCTCCTGTATCGTGAGTACCATGGCGACAGTCGACACAAAGAGGAATACATAAACACCTAGACCCAGAACAGAAATATAAACTCATCATTCAGATGTCTGTCTGGCCGGGGATCGTACCCAGAACCCACTGAGTGTCAGACTGGTATAATGACCTCTGTTACACGGATCGCCTTTACATATTAGCTACGGATATTACCTACTATACGTAAAGTTCGTACATGTCATACGTAACCGTCGCACAGTTAGGAGCATAATAACCTCTTTCACTCAATCTTCATGATACTCGCAGGCGGTCCGCAACAGTCCCGGAGCACGAGTGGACGGAGGAGTACGACTACGTGCGGCTGGAGTCCCGCTCGGCGGTGGGGCGGCGGAACGCGGAGTTCCGCGCCGCGCTGCCAGAGAAGCTGCGCGCCTCCTTCGACGCGCTCGTGAGAGACGCGGATCACGCTGGCGAGGTACGTTTAACTATATATTTTTAACTGACTGCCTCAGAACGAGGGTAATGTTTTTTGGCTCGCGTTACAGCTCAAACGCTTGAAGGATTGTGACATATGATGCATCATTGGAATCGCTTCAATTTGCAAACAAGCATAGGTTATATAATTTAAATGCGCCATCTGAGAAATGTAAAATGGAGGGGATGGGTATTTTTTGTGTAGGCGAGTGTTGGTCCTTCGAGCCGAATTATAGGTTCGGCTAAATGCAAACAGTTGATTTATATTCGCTGGTTTACTGAGTATTGAAGCTTCGGTTTTTTTACTGATAATAAAAAAAAAAATATTCACAGTATATAAATTTTAGTGTGAAAGCTTTCCACAACACGTAGAAACTGTCAAATGGTCTTTAACCATTAATTTGATACACAATTACACAATCAACAGTTCAAGGCATAGATTCTTTATTCTATTTGATATAATTAAATTCAATGTGACTTAGGATTAAATAATAAAGAAAACTTAGTATACAAAAGCCATCATTTATTGTTATAGGTCAGCGCTGTAGCAGCATCAACACGGTTGCCATCAGACGACAGACAGCTGGCAGCGTTCTACGCGGCACAAACAGCAACATACGGGGCTCACCTAGCCACGGCTGTAGAGGCATTCCTGAGGACCATCGAGATGGGCCAGCCTCCCGACGTCTTCCTCGCTCACGGCAAATTCGTCGTGTTGAGCGCTCATAGAATAGTCCATGTTGGAGATACCGTGCACAGGTAATTATTTGATAAATATGTGACAATTCTATCTATGAAGAAACAATAGATATATAGATAGCGTGATAGAAAATATTAAAATCTATGTAAGACGCGAAGTAAACAAATGACGAACTAGTTAAATATGTAAAGTAGTAAACCAAAAATTTACCTAAAATCAATTAATTACATAATAGACTGATTAGAAATATCACTATATTTGTCTTCACATAAGTCGTATCCAACTGAAGTTTAATTTACATAATTGGGTCGTGCATTTAAATGGATACTATTTATAAAGTTATTTCATGTGCACCATTTTCTTAATTGGTCATTAATGCCACAGAAAATCAAAATATTATAAGTTAATTACAACAAATATTTATTTCTCAAAGGAGCGCACAACACGCGGGTTTGAAAGCGAAAGCGTTGCGATGTTCGGACGCTCTGTCTGACGCGCTCGCGACCACGGTGGCGAAGACGAAAGCCGCGGCGCAGCAGTTCCCGTGCGCAAGCGCAGTCGCGGAGATGGCGGAGTCTGCGAGGACGCTCGCAGCTCGAGCGCACGAGTTAAGACGGGCTTTGGTAAGCATAGATTTTGGTCCTTCGACCCGAATTTTTTCCAGCCTTTTTAACATAGTAATTTTATATCCACAACTTAAATAAGTATAAAAAAATTTAAGTGCGTGATGTAATAACTACAAATGAACTTGTTCATATCACGGGTTTTGCAAATAAAGTAGATGTTTAGAACAGGATGCTTAGTTGTTTTACCGGATGACTAAGTTGAAGTGACTCATTTAAGTATGTCAGTCTTAACAAACTAACGTTTAGAGGGAAAAATAGTTATAACGGTAAATTCGAACCAGTGTAACGTGTAACATGTGGTAGGCCTTTTTCGATTGAGATTGCTTTGGTTCTACAAGCCAGACTTTAAGTTATAATTAAGTATGTTTTAATAATATTTACTGTATTGCTGAACAGGTCAGAGCTGCCGAGCCACCACCAGAACCACTGACGCCTGCAACGACCGTACCACCCTCTGCCACCACCACACCACTGACACCACTAACTCCCATCGCCTCACACAACTCCGCGACACAATCCATGGCCGCGTTGCAAATATAACTGCTTCAAGCACAATGAATTGAATTGAAGGTGACGTTTCATCAGATAGCAATGTCCGGTGAAGTAAAGCTTAACCAGCTTTTTACGCTTTAGTGGCATTGTTTGTCGATAGAAAACAAAAGTCGGTACCGAGAAGACAATAAATGAAACAGTTATCGAACTTTGTTGTCACACCGCCTGCTGAAAATAGGCGTCGCTGGCGCTGTAATTATTTATGTACTTAATCATAACAGTGTTAGTGTGTGATTTATGAGAATGCGATTATAGAGACGAGATGTGAGTAACCGTTCTTAACGAAGAGTGAGCGGAAGAATGAGACTGCTTCGTCACTCGAACGGAGCGCAATATTACCAAAGAAAACTGGGATAGGACACAATACTTACATCGACGTATACTGCCAATGAAAACGTTCAAACAGAGTTTCTATTAAATTTAGAATTTATAATGATACAATGAAAGAAAGGCTGCCTTTATTTGATTTACGGATGGGGTTCGCCGCGACGTGCGATTTTTAAATTGCTGGATGCTCATTTGCCGTAGTGAGTTGAGTTGTCCGTCCAGTTTTATACAATTTTGCAACAGTATCATAATTATTCGTAGTTTGTGTACGTGTGTTAATGTATTTATGACACGGAATGTCGGTTTGTTAATGAAGGCAATGGTAAGATAGTACAAAATGTGCTCGCCACTTGAAACCGGTTAGAGCCGTTGTGAGATATACCTACTTTTAACCACCTACCAGTACTTTCTGCGTATTTTGAATTGGTTTTGCGATTTCTAAAACTACCTAACGCCTGTAGCAAAATTTGTGGCATGATGTATTATTAAATATAATTATAGACTGCATACCGCGGTTTAACCGATAAGTGAGATAATTAAACAAATAATTTCAATGTTCCTTGCACTAATTTACGTGATTCGAACTAGAGTATTACGCTCAGATTACTACAAATAGGAAAATTTAGACATGAATTGATTATGACTGATTCCAAGGTATAGTTAGTATGCTCAATTACTATAGCTACTAATGCTAAATTGTGTTGACGCAGTTTTAATGAATGTGGCTTGTTATTACTAAACACTAATTTAATTCCAATAGATGTATGTAATACAAGTACCACGGAAGTTTCGTCTGAAAAACATTACAATGCTTCATCAAAACCTAATTAAGTGGAAGCGACATAATTTGTTTTATAAAGACAACCGAGTTTTGGACGTACTATTGAACTGACGTATATATTTTTCTGAGTTATAATACGTCCCAATATATGTGACATATACAAGGAATTCCAACTAAGTCCTCCGTTGTAGCAACGCACCTCTAGTCGACCTCATTTAGGGTGCCTTATCTTATCTGGGGTTGATTGCAGATGTCTGGGCAGCAGTGGCCACTTTCCATCAAATGGACTGTAAAATTTTTTGTTGTTTCTATATAATAATAATGTCTTATGGCATTGACGACCCGCGTGGCGGTGCGGTCGCCATACCGGTCTACCACGCAGTGGGTCCCGGGTTAGATCCCCGGCCAGACAGAAATGTGAATGAGTTTAGATTTTTGTTCCTTATCTGGGTGTTTGTGTATTCGTCTTTGATCGTCCATGGCACGCACGACACAGGAGAAAATCTTACTGTGGGGCTATGAGTGTAGAAAGAATTTCACTAATAGTAGGTACATTTCCTGTCTCAGTAACTAGTGAACATTTAAAAACGTAATGTTTTCCAGCGAAACTTTTTAAATGTAAATGTCAATATTTGTACGTTATAAATATAAATAGTAGTAGGTATTAATATATCAATGTAAAAAGCATGTTGTATATTAGCAATGTGTAATATATTTCCTAGATGTCGTAGCTTAGTTAGGCATAGAGAAATTGTACAAATGCATATTAAATGTAATAATTTTATTAATGAATTATAATTTAATCAATTGTAAAACGCAATCAAGTAAAATATACAAATTTTCGTATTTATTTTCTTGTGTTTTAATTTTTACTTATCTTTAAATAAAAACCTTTGATTACCTTTAATAATAGAACATACGGCATATACACTTATAAAATATGAATTCAAAAGTTAAATCATCAAACTCTTATTGTCGCACCAAAATCGGTTCAGCTTTTAAGTTATTTCCAAATTTAAACGATTATAGACTGCCTATTTAGATTTTGTGGCATAATAAAGTTCCATTTAATAAAATGTAACTTAATAGGCAAGAGCTTAGACACAAATTATTTCTTTTACTTGGTTATAGATTTACTTTCATATAATACCAGTAATTTTCCATTGCAAGCGATTCATGGATGCTATAATAAAACAGTTGTTCACCTCCCTTTCAATAATAAACAACCTTGCCATAAAATTATCCCAATTACGACACCCACGCCATCTGCTTTCAGAAACCGTCATATTTTCCGAAGGCAGAGCAATAAATTTACCTTATTTTTAGACTTGTTTATGTATCATCTGGTCTTTATAGGATAGCAATAATTTAACTGGATAAGTATCGGGTGGCAATTTATCGTAAATCTTGTATCTTGAAACATCACTGGGTTTTTAAAATTTGACATTAATTCATAAGAAGACTTCGAAAAAATAAAAGATTAATGATGATTACACATTTTATTGACGATTGAAAATTATTTGTGGATTCATAAGTGCCTTTCACCTTCATATTCAATATTTTATAACCCCTAAATGTTAGAAATTCTCAGTCTTTTAATTTATTAATTATAATTTATTATAAAATAAATATTATATTACTGTTTTGAAAACATTGGTCAAAAAAGAAACATAAGCTTTGTTGAATAAATGTTAAGGGAGATGAATGTAAATAGATAATAATAATTAAGAACCGCGGAAATAAAAATAAGCTATTGATTTCATAAATTATTCATTATGCTGGGGATTTCAATTGCATTGCACAATTGCATCAGTTTAAGTAAAAAATGTTATCGTTATAGAACAGATTTACAATCTTTCCAGTCTTTTGTACCTTAAAATAAACATAATTCTGATATTTGCAACTCTGAACACACGAAAATATATTTTAATGTGTATCGTTTAAAATAAACGAAACTCTAAAATAATACCATCAATAACAAGTAGCGACATCTGTTATTATCAAGGAAATAAAAGCATTATCTGAAATTTATACTTAACTAATGTTTTTCATCCTATTTTTTTAATTACTTTATGTCATTGCGAAGACTTCATTCTTGAGAAACAACACATCCTCAAGGATTTACAGAAGTCTTCTAATTACTTATTCAACAAGAGCCAGCCTGTCCATCCCTGTGGCAAGCAATTCACCTCCAACATGCTTGCATTAATGCATGCATACATGCATGAATTGCATGATTGGTAGGCTAGCGTTACCTTTCCTAATAAGAGATTCATGTCCAGCAATGATATATAGATGATGATTCAGGGTTGATACTGAGTCATGTATTCTTGAGCTCTTGCTTCTTCGAAGGTGTACTGCAGGCCTTCGTGTGTTGCCGGCAGTTTCATCTCAGCAGCTATCGTTACAAGTCTGGCTGCTCGAAGCCTTAGAGCCCGCTCTACCGCCATCGATTCTCGCGCAGCTGATTCCGCCTTTATAGCTTCTTGTATTCTCTGTCTTTCCAGCTGTAAAAGGGAGTGTTTGATATGAATTTTATACTCTCTAAGGACCACAGATGAGCCTTTGAAATCAAATTAAGATGTGTTTAATTTCCAATAGACTTACTTTCGCCGTGTCTAGCTGGTAGTTCAGAAGCTCCAATTTTAATTTTGTCACTTCGTTGTTACTAAAATTGTAAGCGCCTATGAAGCTAGTAGATCCTAAAATTATAAATAAGTAGCATTGTAAATAAGTCATAAGTAAGCATGCTATTTTTTATATATAATAATTTTGTGGTCAGTTTATTTACACGCACATAATAGGAAAAGGGTCATATTCTTAAATACAAAATACAATTTACTATAAACTTTAAATATAAATATAATAAAAAAGAGTAATTATTGAATGCTTTTAATTATGGAATATTATATTCTTATTGGGTGATGAAAGGTCGCGACGTTTATACACTCATATCTTCCTTGTTTTGAGATGTTTTTAGGATTCCGTACTCAAAGGGTAATAACGAAACCCTATTACTAAGACTCCATTGTCCGTCTGTCTATCATCAGGCTGTATCTCATGAACCGTCATAACTAGACAATTAAAATTTTCACAGATGATGTATTTCTGTTGGCAACTATTACAACAAAAAAAAGTAGAACTAAAAAATATTTAAGGGAGGCTCCCACAAAACAATCGTGACATTATTGCTCGATATTAATAACGACAACAGGTAGGCGCTTGTAATGATCACATAATATTTAGTT
>DWNE01003077.1:0-17406 GCA_018249875.1 Cecropterus toxeus | reverse complement strand
GATCTTAACGCGTACGTGAACAAACTTAAAATAAGTGTACTTTCGTAAGATTATAATTTGAACTGATGATGCAGTGATAGAATCGGTACCGACCCAAAAACTGTCAAGTCATTCACCGCACATGTTAGACCGCCTTGCATCTTCTGATAATGAATGATTGATTCTATATGATTAAAATCCTAGATTATTCTGATTAAAAATTAATCATATATATTTTTAATCTAGGGATGAAATTAGGTCAACTTTTGCAACGAACTAAAATTAGATTTGAAAATAATTTCAATCTGCAATTAGGTAAAAGTGATAAAATTGACTTGCATCACGTGAACTTAAAATAAACCAAAAGTACCTTTCAATGAACCGAGTTCCAAAATATATTTTCACTGTAAGTTATTAAGCAGGTAATGATTAGCATGTCTCGTGTGTCAAAATCGTGACGTCAAAAATATCGTGATCACCCCTCCGACGAAACAAGCCGAGTCACAACGTCTCTGAACGAATTACGCCAGCAAATGTTTCTTCGCGATTATGCCGTCACTCGTCACTCAAGATGAATATCTTAATGTGAGAACACGAAGAATGTTCTCGAATATGCCGGTTAAATTGACGAAGTTGATGCCAATATTGTGTTCTTTCTGTGGCAAGATTGACATTTTTTAAAGTAGATAAGAACTATTGCTCATAGATTTATTTCGCCCTGTTCTCTATATAAAATTGGACCAAGTCAGCTCTTGAAGTCTGAGCTTCATCCGCTCATGTTTTGACTCGAAGATTGCAGTGTTAATATGTAAATAAAATGGTGTGGTAAATTGTTCACTTGTTATTTTATTTCTCTTTTAGACACAGGGCTGACAATAATCCACGACACTGCGTGGCAGAAAAAAAATATAAAGACAAAATTATCCTACCTAATCTTATGATAAATTTATATAATGTGACTTGTATAAATACGTAACGTTCATAATAATGTTTTACATTCGAGTAAGCAGTTTAGTTTTTTTAGATTAAGATAATAGTTTAAGTCACATAAATATGAGAGTAGAATTGATTATTTCTATCTCAAAGACTTAGCACGGCCGTGTAAATAGACATTCCTTAAAGACAAAATCCAAAGTTCTACAATTCAATTGTCATATGAATAGTGGAACTTCGGATTTTGTGACCCAGTTTGGTGCTAGTAGAACGACTTCGTTAGTGCCTTCAAACATTGACTGGACCACAATAGTAAACGAAGCCGAAAGTAACGTAGCTTGTGTTCATAGGCTTGTGTCCTTATACGTGGATCGAGCAGCAATATCAAAGTTTTGTATGTCTCGTGATTTATCCAACAATTTGTAAGTTGATCCCTTTGGTCTATACAATAATAGTCATTTGATATGCAATGATATGATATGTTATCGGAAAAAAATGAGTCGATTTATCGTATAAAAACGCGTATCCTAAACGTTCTTGTAAATCAGGTTATATATAATAATAATACTAAGGTAAAAGAAGTCTAGACAAAACAAACTAGTGAATTAATAAATTTAGATTTTCTCTATTATTTTTTGCACATACAGGACAAAGACATTTTGTCAATGTACACGTTTTTCTGATTTGAAGTAGTTATGATTTGGATATTTTTGAGCACAGTGCACAAAGTCCATTACATAGGTGAGCGATGACAACAAAATACGACAAAACGTTCACATCCTAACTCACGGCCTAGTTTTAACGAAAGAAACATATTCCCCTTAAGAGCTATTTTGAAGTCGTCCGCTGAACAATAGCCGACACCTAGGAGCATGTCTGGAAGACTGCCCGATTCGTCTCGAGCTATATTTAAACGAGCTTTCTTGGAGCTTTTAGCACAAACAATTAGTTCGGATAATAATTTGTGGATTTGTGTTTAATTCGCTGTTAAATATTTCGAGATCAAAGTTTATTGTTAGCTGTTTCTATAATTTAGTTTCTGTGTATCAATCGGCGTTGATCAGTGGTAATTTTTTGTTTCGTTCAGTGGACTGCTATAGTTAGTTGTTATTATCAGATAGCAGTAGCATTAAACTTGTCCCGAAAAGACTTACAGATAGTTCGAAACCATCTAAAGTTAGTTCGCTAAATACTTTTGACCTTTAATTTGTGTTGGAGTAGCTTAGAGATTCCAGGCGTTTTCTATTTGTGAACAGTAAGACATGAAAAAGTTTGTATTCAATATCATGAATACAAACGTATCAACGTACCAGTGCTCTCCGAACCATGGACATCTGGACACGCCTGGTAGTTGAGGAGTAGTCTTGAGTCTTCGGTACAGCTTTCTATAGACGAAGCTGGAATCTTGCAGTCTCCGTGTCCTCTGAAATGAATGAAATAAAAATAAAATAAATAAATAACGCTTTCAGAATATATTATTAAGATCTATTGTACCATGGATGGAAATAGGCAAAGGAAATAGGCAAATAATAAATTCAATTTATTTGTCGATGCAAACAAGAATTTAATTATCCCAATGAACGGTCGAACAAAAAAATTCAAAAGTGACGTAATGACACCGAAATTAAGTGCAGATGCGTTCCGGAGCGGTAATGATGTGACACATGTCGCCACAACGTCCGATCGCGGTAATGACTTTTAATTTATTCTGTGCTAATTGACCGAATTCGTTGACAATTCGCCGTTGGGAACGGAACAATTAAAGCGACACTAGGTAATACCTTAGTAAGAATTTCGATTGATATGTAGTTGTTTGGAACCTGGTTAATAAATAGTTTAATTGAAGTGTTCGTCTTATAAAAAGTATTATCGTAATCGGAAGAAATTGCCATTTTATAGCAATTCATGTAGAAAATAAACATGAAATTCACGTAATAGTATGTGGTCACATAAAGTTGAAGGTGTGCCATAGTTCTTTGTAGATTGAGTAGGAAACCCTTTCAAACTACTACAGACGTTAAAAAACTATTATGGGAAGAACGTACATCAATTATTTTTTGTTGATTTTGACTTGATATTGGAAAAAGAAGCTTCTTTTTTCCATATCGATAAAACACACATGTACAGAATTGATAAAAAATACATGATCGTAGTTAAAATGGAAACAGATTTTCGAAGCTTGGCAGAGCCGATTTTTCATTTCGAAATTCACTGCGTTCTTAATTACAGTTAGATTGGGATTTTGCTTGCAGATACAGCTGGGTCAAGGCTCTCTCTGAGTGAATTTGACAAGAATCTACTACTCCGAAGGTAATGTAATCATATCGGTTCACGATGGTTCAACGATAACCTGTAGTCCTAATAGGTTTATGTGCATTTGTTTTGTCATTCACAACCCGGAATATAAGACGAGATAATATAAACCTAGTAAAGGCTACATTACCTTTTTTAACCTGTGACTGCAGTACAGCCAGTGTTACATAATTTCGAATCCGATATCACATTGTGTCTGCCTCGGAGGATACCACACAGAAGACATAAACGGCAAATATTTGTAATTCGACTAAGAACGAGAGGTCTTAAAATATGATTATTTTCTCTTTTCATGTGGAGGTCTTCGGAGATGATATCCAAGGGACGGGTAGCAGCTTCGGAGGCGACTATGGCCTCTTTCTGAGTAATATTAATATCTACTGCGGTCGCTGACTGCGGTTATGACTAATGGCAAAAACCTCGACTGGCTGGCATTTAATGGTGGCAAATAAAAGATGGTCTTTGGTGCAGTAAGTCCAGCAGTGGACTTCATAATATTGATTCATGGATGGACACATGTTTAATTGTTAATGCGACTTAAATATAACTTTTATTCAGTATTTCGTATGAGTACAAATTTGAATATCGAAATTTTTCTTTGGAATAACTTGGTTTTTTCTTCAGTCTATTCAAGAAGCTACACACATTAGCATAGCAAGTGTTTTTATGTTAATAATATTTCAATCTATATTCTATGGTTGTAACCGTTTCTTTTTCTGTTACATAAAACCAACAAATTAGCTTCAGCTCAAAGCGCTTTTTTGGCCGGATCTAGATATTTCAGCGAAAATGTCAGATGAGCTGTATTTGTATCGTTAAACATTCACAGCTGCGGCGCCTAGTTCAGTATTCACAGTAACGTTACTAGTATTAATGTAGTTTACTTCAATCTGTATTCATGAAACTGTGATTGAAGTGGTATTGCTGACACTTAAAAGGCAAGTGGTTGGAGATATCTGAATCTGAATATTTTTATTCACAGTAAAGTCTTACGTCATCAACAAAGTTATCAGTAACCTAAGTTCTTATGTAAATGGCAAAAGAATGCTCCATTAGTTCAGGCTACCTAAGGGACCAGTATCTTTATTGCTCTTGGACAGCTATGATCAACCCAAATAGAACAGATATATTACTTAAAGTCGATTCATTTCTACCGTAATGCAAATACTGATTCATATTAGAGGTGGTAAAACCAGTGGAGTTTTACCGGCGAGGTACAACCACCACACCTATTTCTAGCGTAAAGCAGTTCTTGCGTTTCGATGGAAGCGTATGGTTGCCGGCAATATACACATGAGACGACCATCTTAATCTTCGGGAGCAGTAACGCATCTGTGACGGACTTCTAATAGAACCTTTGTTCTACATGTTGTTTATAAATATCCATGGGCGGCAGTTACCACTTACCATCCGGTGGAGTGCATGCTCGTTTGCTACTTCAGTCTGATAAAAAAAAATGTTAGAAATGGGTTTGACGGAAGGTCGATCCTACTCGATCACAATATTCAGATTTACAACCGACATATTCGACGTTGCTTAACTTGGCACATGGTTTACGATCTCTCATCTACGCTACTAACGTGTTTACATTTTACATTCATGTTGGATTGCCCGCTAACGCATTTTAATTGCTATTTGTATTGTAGTGTACATCTATCTATATTAATGGAACTGTCATTTACGTTTATTTCCGCTTTTCTAGTAGTTTTTTTACGTACATTGCAAATTAACTTGCAATCAAGACTAATAACGATATAGAAAGTTGTCTGAAAATAAATTTACTTATCTTTATTTTTGCTCAAACATTCGGTTATTGTTAACCCTTAGAATTTTACGGATACAACTACCACTGAGAACCAATTTGATAAATTGTTGGACTGCTCTCTATTACAGGAATAACTTCAAAGTTTTCGGTTAGTTGCGAAATTTAGAAAGGACTAATTTTTAGTATTCATTTGTAAAATTGAGCTATAAATGGGACATTAAAATAATAACTAAGGTAACTGACATCTTGACGAGTTGGCAAACCAATTCCTCCAGCTACAGAATATAAATACAGTGCAGAAAGGATTGTTGATGATAAGTTCTTGTAATTACTTATAGTTGTTACATTTGAATGAAAAACAGTCCGTTGGGAGTTAAAATGGCAGACCAAAGGCCAAGGCTTGCGTCTGAATGTGGAATTACTAAGGTTAATGAAATTATTTATACGAGGCATGTGTACTGGGTCTTTGTAAGTTATAACCATTTTTATTTGAACAGAAATACTTTGGTTACACAGCACGAATATTTATATCTATATAGGTTTTTATGATAACCTGTATAACGGAGCGGTTACCGGTCTGACATGCAATGGTTCCTGAGTTGAATCCCCGATTAAGTTATCCATTTGATGAATTTATATTTCTGTTCTGGTCTTGGCGTTGATTATCGTCTGTATGTCCATGATACCCACGACACAGGAAAAACTTATTATGGGGCTATGACAGAAGAAAGCGTTACGCGTTATTATCATCATCATCAACCTCTTACTTCTTGAACCCTTTGTATGTTGCAGTACCCTCAGACAAGTAATTTACGTCATTTTTTCTTAATTGTTGGTACACCAAGAATTAAGAAAATATGAGGTACTACGAAATTCAAAGTCGATCTGGTAATTGTCATAGTTGGAATCGTTGAAGTGGGCGAGAATGCCAAGTCAATGGCCACTCGAGGAGATCGGCGCCAGGTGGATGACTGAATGATCTGCAATATTAATGATCCTTCAAACTTTGCTCATAATGTAGAAGTTTCTTACTTTGGATAAATCACGGATTGGAAGATGGTTAGACAGAATTTTAATTCATCACCTCACCATTCAAAACCTCAAATCGAAATGAATGAGTAAAATTTGTGATTAATACTGATTATGACTTATTAAAGATAATCATAAATTTTCACTTATTCATTCATTCATTTATGCATAGTGAGCAAATTTTGAAGCGTCATTAATATTGTAGATCATTCAGTCATCCACCTGGCACCGACCTCCTCGAGTGGCCACTGACTTGGCATGCTCGCACCCTTCAACGATTCCAACTGTGACAATTACTAGATCTTATAATATTAAGAAGTAAGAATTTCTCAATAATATTTAGTTAAAACTAATGTAAGAGTAGAACATTATTTTCTAGAATTATACCAATTTTCTGCTGAGAGATAAACGAAAACTTATAGATTAGAAGTATTTAATAAGCCATCAAACATTTAATTCAGAATTACGATATAAATCAGTTCAACAGCTTTATGAACGAAGTTTGAAACGTCATTAATATTGTAGATCATTCAACCGACGACTTCGAACTGATTTCTCCGAAAGGCGTACTATTAACTCAATCGTGACATTTTCAATCGTTTCAACTATGACTGGCAGATCAACAATAAGTTTCCTATTTTAGATGTCACGGGTTGAATAACGGTTGAATACTTTGATAGGTATTAAGCTATGAATTCGGTTGCCAAAATAAACAAGCTTTGGAGGTATAGTACACAAAAAAAGATTTTATGAAAAACCAAAGATATATTGGTTGCTTAGTTATTCAAGGCATTTGTAACATTTTTTGTCTAAGTTAAAATGTTATGTCCGATTTTTTGTGGATCCAAATGTTATGTGACATTATGCCCAAGTGAGTCTATAACTTTGTGACGACTATAGTAATGTGTAGTTCAGTATATCATGATATATAAAAGTAGTTACATGTAATCGTTCTTATTTGCAGGAAAACTAAATGGAAAATAAAAATGCATAGTTGCATAAGCAATACATCGTTCTGAAATTCGATCAACGGTTACATTATTTGAATGCGAAATACCGTCAGCAGATGCCGTCTGCAATTGCACGGGATTTGACTCGATTTGGCAACAAGTGATTCTATCAATTCTCGAGTCATTCCGTGTAAGTCCTTATTGCTTTCGATCTAGGTCTTTACGAGATTCCGTCCAAGACTTTACGGCATTCTCCGTCTTCCATTGAAATGCCTCTGTATCTTTCATTTTAAACTGAGAAGATCGTAAAAGCCTTTTAAAGTTACTGACTTTATATTATTTCAAATCTTTGAAATTTAAATCGTGTCTTAAATAAGAGCAAAGTGTTTTTTTTATTGTAATTATCAATATTTTCGTCGTAGTAAATAACATGGGACTGAGGAGATTTGCGTGAAATTTGCGAACCAACTTTACTATACCGCATGCTTATTGGAATACTGAATTAACACAAAAAGACGATTTTTGGGGTATCGCAAAAGAAGATCTTGCAATGAGACGTTTTCGTACTTGTTGATAAATGAAATTAACAATTAACGGTAGGGCGCCAAAAAAGTAATTTCAACGTAATTCAAATGGTAGACGGTAGATGGCGCTAACAGAAGCCTGTACGTAGCACGTACGTAACTACATTTTAACTTATCTCTTAATGAGTCAGTGTTCTATTAAGCATGCGATATGTACATAAAACTGGTGCACTGTACTAATGCAGTATGTATATTTCTTTAATTCATTAAACTGACTGTAAAAGTTTTTTTATTGTATTTTGCATAATTAAAAAGCAGTAGCACTTAACGGATATAACTACGAGTAGTAGTTTTTATTAGCCATATCCCATATAAATCACAGGGCCAAAATACTACCTGCGAAACTCCTAATACGAAAGAATTGTTAAGTACCTGTTAATTTTTAAGCTATATAAGTATAAAAAATTAAATAATCTTTACAAATTATACATGACTTTGGAGGGATTCTTATGGATTACAAATATTTGATTACGTATCTTAGAGTACCAGCGAATATTTATCACTAGCGTGTGACAAATCATTTGGGAGCGAGCGCTAGCTTTTAGCAGATAGCCTATCCGGGTTTGCTAAGCAAAAATATAAGCAAAATTTCCTACACATATGGAGGTTGAGTCCTTCGGTGGAATGTGTAAACATTTAAAATTCATGAGTCTTCGCACACGCTGGCCACACTTATCACGCCTTGGTTTACGTTGCGCCAAAATGGATTCAGGGACGAAAGCAATTGAGACATTTCGTGGATTCTAGCGAAAATACTTTTAGATCCTCGTGTATAATGGCATCAGTAAATTTGTTTGTGGAACCAATATTTTGATCGTGTGAAAAAAATATATAGATAGTTAATAGTATGATAAAAATATAAAAATTAAACTAATACTATATTTAGATTAAGGTGCTAGAACCCTTCGTACTTAACTCCAGAGGCATCAATGCCACACTTTTCGGCTGCTTTTAGTCGGAAGAGTGCTCAGGCAGACATACTTATCCGAGGCCTTCCAACTTAGTTCTCAGGGGTCGGCTACGTAGATAACGACCACCGGGGCGGTGTCCAGTAGTTCCGAGACCATAATAGGGCTACGGCATCCCCGGCCCGTCGTAAGAGGCGACTAAAGGGGACTTTCGGGGTTGCGGGTGGCAAGAGAGGGAGCTCGAACCGTCCAGCCAAGCGACCCCAGGAAGAACGGCAGCATGTGTGGTCGCTTGCCGTCGTAACATCTGAAGACACGGTTAGCGTCAATGTTCACCGATACGAGCCCGAAAAGGGCATCGCGCTCGGAGGACTCCGGTTGTGTTCCGTTGGAGATCCCGGAGTCCTCTACACAGCGCTGAGGACGGCCACCGGGGGGGTTTTAATGCGGTAAGAATCCCACATAACCCGGCGTTGCTCCCACAGCATCGGGTAACTTTTGAAGGTTTCCGCCTCGTTACAAAAAAGGGTAATTCCAATGCAACGCCAAGCTCAGGCAGGACTTTGAACTTGTTTCAGGCTAGTTACAGAGATGTTCATGTGTGACAGAAAGCACTTGCCATCAATGTTTGCTATATGTAATACTATCATCTTTAAATTAAAATTCGATTAATTAGGAAGTACTTACGAATTCGGCAAAAATAATATGACGTGATCGCTTTACAGCGACATTATTAATAACAAAGTGCCAAAACGTACAAATACGGTGGCATAACCAACAAATTATCTGCTTTTATAATGAAATCGCATTTCGCTTAAAATGATTAAACCAGGAATGCGTCCACCGACCACAAGCACTAGTACAGCTTTTATAAATTAAAACAAAAACCACAGCGAATATGTTTACACAGTTAATATCAGTTTTGGCAAAAAGTGAAATTGGTCGTCGTTACATTCGTATTTAATTTGGAGCGGATGTTCTTTGTGCGTCCCGTGTGATGTCAGTCTTGAATAACAAAACTCATTTCTTCAAAATCTTTCCATCTGGGCAACAACGACTTGCTTTGTAACATCAACATCGGTAACCAACGCGTATGCCTGGTATGGTGACTATTTCAAAATTATTCACTGTCCTGTCTTCACCAGAAGGCATCAAAAAGCTTGATAATATTTGATGAGCTAGATCATTTTATTGTAGAATGATTGAAACTCGCCCCCTTAATCAGGGGTCTGAGTTTCGAATACCAGGCACGCACTAATTATAATTATGTCATATAAAATTATGTTCGTAAATAAACATTTATTACACAAACACACACGCTTTCTACGCTCAAAGCCCCACAGTAGGAATTTCTCTTGTGTCGTGGGTGCCATGGACACACAAATACGAATACACAAACACCCAGACTCTTGCTCAGCAAAGGAACAATAATGGATTGATTGATGCTCTGAGATGAAAAGCAATGATAATTAGCCACCTATTAGCAATAGAGGTTACTAAACCAGATTAAATTCCTAGAAATCATATTTCCTAATGTATTCTAAATTTCAAGATGAATTGTGTAAACAGCTTAAAATTTAACAATGTCATAAATACTCCTAAACATATTGGGTGTAGCGTAATTCGCGAACAAACTTCATAATCCGAGTCGAAACTAGTTCGCAGTAGGTAGGCCAATTGGTTCGACCCGAACTAATCCCAACATCCAACTAAACTAATACTTTCTGACCTTAGCCTATCCGGTATCACTTGCGACTAACAGTTATCTCTATGTCTGTTATATCTATATAATGTATCTATTATCCAACTTATACTTTGAAATAAAAATATGGAGTCTTTCTGTGACACATTTTTTATTTTATGATAGAATCATTTTATAATTTTGGTCTTACTCCCATGTGTTTGTTGTTAATTCTATATCAGAATAAATAAAAAACACAGATAGAAAAGCAACTTTTGTCTACCTTAAATCTGACCTATTTCCTTTTATCCACTTTAATGTGGTTGAGACTAATTACATAGGTACCCTTAAGTACATGCCTATTTGCTATTTGAATTTTATAAAAAAATAAACATATATTACTAGCAAAGCCTAAATCATCTGTAAATACGATTCTGGTGACATCCAGTCTGTAAAGAGAGCAATAGCGAAGAGTTACAATACCTGTTGTATGTGAAAGAAAAGGGCCCCTTGAGGGGACAGTCGACCGGCTCGGCATTCTCCCTGAACATGGAGTAGAGGAGAGCGTCTCCCGTGATAAGGGAGCACAGGTGCGGTAGTGCGTCCCGGCGGTAACAGAAAGCTGCAAAGAGGCATTTTATTTGATAAAGTTCCTTCCTTATTATATACGCTACTAAGATTGGCAGTCTCTTGGAGAATATAACTTCTCTATATCTGTTTTATTCTGTTTCTTATTTAAGGAATGTTTAGTATCCTTCTGAAGGTTGCTAGACCGTATAGCAGATTCAATTGCTGCGAAAATTCACGAAGCTTGAAGAAAAGATTAAATGTCAGACGTGTTGCCATGCATTTTTACCCAACTGCGTCCCAATGAGGGTACCGTTTTTGGACGTCTTTGGATTTATAACACGTAGTCGTTGCCTGATAATCCTAAATAATAATTATCTACAGAAATAACAACCAAAACTACGTTTGCACCACTTGCAGTAGTACAAGTACTTGTTTTTATCTTTTCAGTTAATTATTTACAAAGAGTCGGCTATTTTGTTTGTTTGTTTGATTGTATGTATGGCAATTTATTTAATCGAACAGACCTAATGATAGTACTCGTACAATAAAAATAACAGAAAGAGTTAAAAATCGAAGCGATAATTCACGCACGCATTAAAATAAAAAAAAATATACTTACTTTCTTTATATTGAAGGACATTTGTATGTTTTTCATGCATCACTACACAGCGGTAACAGCCTTTCCTGAAAGGAATAAAAAAATGTGATTAGTCTACAATTTACAACTTTTTCCGTTTCCTGAGATATCTTTAGGTAATCCATAGTCTTTACAGAAGAAATGAAGATGAGTGAAGTGAAAGAATCAGTCTCGACAGAGTAATTTTACGTTTCACAAGGTGAAACTTAAAATTATTAATGTTCGACCTATTTGTGGTTTGACTACGGAAGCATCACCTCCTCACCTTATATCTGCGTAATAACGGAAGTGTTAAAGCCTGAAAGGTGTAGTAACGGAAATACATCTATCTGAGCCGTTCAAAACTTAGTTCTCAGCAACGCATCTATGGATAACCAGAGATAAAACTCTAGTAACCTCAATTAAGACTGATCTTATTTGGGGCGGATTACAGCTGTCTATGGGCGGCAGTGGCCACTTACTCTCAATTTCACTGCATACATTAGTACTTCCATATTATATAAAAAAAGAATTTTTTATTAATTTTAATAACGCTGGTGAATCTGCAGGGAACACCTTGTAATATAAAAATATATATTTGTCTTCATTATTCCTGGAGTAACCTTGACATTTCAAATTAAAGGTCCACTAACAAAAAAAATAACCACCCTTCAAGAGTCGTACAAATAATATAATAAAAATAAACAAACAATAGTAAAAACAATTACGGCCCTTTATTTGAATTTCAAACTCAATAACTAAGCGCCACGGTTCCTTGACAAATGCCCTCGTCCCAGCTTTAATCGATCAGCGAAATACCGCCGCGGGTGACCATGACTTGGATATTTATTAGTCTGCAAGGTCTGGTTGAACGAGTATGCTTCAACCGGGAAGCAGTGGCGTAACAACACCATGTATTTTTTTATCTCATTGAAATAGCAAACAAACAAGCCGTCCGCTTGATGGTAAGCGGTGACTGCCGCCCAAGGACATTTGTAACCAACTTCATATAAACAGGGATTTTATCTGAAGTCGATCACATATGCGTTGCTATTCCTGAGGACTTAGATAGTTGTCTGAAGTATAAGTGGCAATCGCATCCTTCAAGCGAAACGCAACTGCTTCACGCTAAAAATAGGTTGCGGCCGTGGTACCTCCCCGGTTAAACTACTCTGGTACTAAAACCTGGCAATAGTAACAGGTCTGTGGTAAATTTATTGGATACCCATAAAAATTAATCCGCCTGCACCTAAAGTCTGTTTCTAAATCGCGCGGAGTAATTTGTCACATGACAAATGTCAATTAATATTGACATAGATCTATTAAATTACTCCGCTCAGGCGCTCACATCCTCGTGGTGCAAAGCTGATATATTTCGATGAAATGGCGTGGTTGCCAGAAAACATTAATGTGAGGCGACTATTGGGGGTAGCATGTTTCGATCGAATTGTACCTCATGGAAATCTGGACCAATTACTATATAATGATAGTATGAATTTTCAAATCGATAACAGGACTTTTTTTAGATTTAAACTATTTATAGTATGTCAATGGTCAGTGTGGCAACATGTACTTCATTGCTATTATCTAATAATGGCAATACAGATCACAGACATGTTTCTTTAAACAATCATCCACACTTTATCAAAATTAATTAACTTCAACAATTTTTGATTTGAAATAGTTTTACAGTCCTACATTTATTTAAACACATGGGCACCCTACACAGCGCGACTAAAGCCGACAATGACAATTTCGGTTCGTATAATTCCAAGATTAGAAATTATTGCTTCATTTCTTCTGCGATTTGACGAAACGACTAACTCTGCTCGTTTTATTATCCCGAGTTATGTTTCTGAAAATGTCTTGTTATAGTACTTGATATAGTCTTGAGCGAGATTATGTTTTAGGTATTTGGATTGTTATGAGCGAAATAATAGGTATTTATTTGTTGCTGTCGTGAGAAAGGTTATTAAGTGGCGAGTAAGATTATGTATAAGGCACAGGAGTTCAGGAACAGCTTGTGGGATCATCTAAAGAAGAGAGTCGGTATTTTCTCCTGAGGTATTCCTGGAGCGCTAAAAGGATTTCTTTCGAAGCAGGTAAAGCTCGCGACTTCTCTGGTTTTGTACATGACTAGGAGGGATCACCTCTATCAGGTAGTCCGTCTGCCTTATTATTAGGATTAATTTTATAAAATAATGACGTAATCATCATATGCAGAGGTGGTAAGGCCTTAGGCTTCAAGTAGGCCAGGACTGCGTCAAGTGATAGACATCCAATGTCGCATGAATATTGGATTGGACAAGAAACAGTATATTAGCAGATTGGTGGAATTATACTTCTCTACTCTTCCTATTCTCTATTAGTTAGGAAAATGAAAACAATAATAATATCTATATAAAATAGTGAAATTAAAAGTATTATAATAATAACAATAAAAAATAATAATGCTTTATTTATAATGAATGATTAAATAACAAGTTCGTTTTAAATAAAAAGAAAGCATAAGGGTTATTTGTAAACAAATATCTACTCTACAGTTAAGAGAAGCGGAAATGAGTTTTTATAAGTATCTACGAGTAAATACTGAGAGTGCTGTTAATATTATATGAATCAATTTGAATTCCGCGGAAATCTTTATATACTTTTTAAAAAATCGCGCCACTATTTTTAAAAGGAAACTTTTCTTGGCATGACTGCGGTGTAATCAATGCTCTACTCTTTTCTGTCTTAATCAAGGTATGAACCATTCGGTTTCGAGGGGAATTCGATCCAGGGTGAGATTGAAGGGGGGGGTGGGATAGAGGGATTTAATTTAAAATTTGAGGTGTATCATACAATGATCGTATGGTGTAATTAAAAATAATTCATTGTTATCAATATAAAACGGAGGTTTGTAAAAATAAACCTCGTGGCGATGCCAGCCAGATAGGCTTTAATGCCCCGTTTTTGCGGTTTATTTAAGGAATAAATTTTAATTGGGTTGCCATATGTCACATTATTTTTGTATCGTAAGCCAAATTGATAATAAATTTCAAATACTACCCGCAATATTTCAAATACATTAACAGATTTTATGTAATTTTTATTATCAATTGTGGATGATTTGAATAGTTCATAACAAAATTTAAGCACCCTACGTATATAATACCTACTACGTATATAAATCGGAAAACAGAATGATCGTGATTCTAAAATAGGATCATCAACGTAAGTTACCGAAATGAGTATGGTTTCGGTAACCTACTAGATATAATTCAGCTCTAATATAATTTTATATAAGTAAAGTATACGTTTTCGTTCCCTTTTTGAAACATTAGGGCAAGAATATAAGAAAAAAATGTTTATCTTGTTTGAGATTTATATAGTCGCTTGCGTTTTTGGATATCTTATATAAGTTCCATCAAAAGAAACCTAAATTTGCTTATGTAAGTCATACGTTGTTAGTAAATCAATGGTAACGTTTTTAATATTATGTCCCCTTAGGGGTTAAATTTATTAAAGTAAATTAAATAATAAAAATAATAGCAGAGGAGAGTACTCACTCGTCGACGATGAGAAACTTGTCGCCTTCTGAGGAAAGGCAGCGGCCCTTGTTGGAGAGAATGTCGCCTTCTATCAAAATTGGCTGGATCACGCCGGACTGGAACCAGCGGCCCTGCCACCGGGGCGGGAACGCGCATCCTGGAAACAAAACTTGATATTAAAAATCGTAGAGAATATCGAGTACATGGTATTGTATGTCATAGAGTAAAAGTTTTTTGGCTGCCCATGGATACCTGGATTCAACTTCAGTTATAATTAGAATCCTTTAAGATGGCAGCTCAGCTGCTTTACATACCAAGATGTCTTTGAGGACAAAGTTAAGATGCCTCGTCTATGTATGTATACTATACATACCATATATACTCTTTAAACTAAAACAGTAGCGATTAGCAGCTTCATAATGTAGAAGCAATAGTTTTGACGGTGTCCAACATGTAGGTACGAGACAAAAAGAGTGTACAGTTTTGTAGTGTTTATATAGCTTTGAAGGTTATGGCAAATATGGGGCCAACCTCTAAGCACGATTAAAAGTCATACTTGTAATAGTGTGCGTCGCCATGTTAAAAATACACTTAAAATTTTTCATTTACGCCAAAAGACATATGAGTATAACCAAATACCCGCGGGTTCGTCTGTTTGGGTCATTTTACGGTAATAAGCGGTAATGTATTTGGTCAGACTATGAACTAACATCGTATTTTTTTCAAATCAAAGGACAACAAACATCTATCTACGATCACTAAAAACGTCCCTTTAATATTATGAAATACAGATTTAATAATGCAATATTTTCCAAGAAGCTCTTAGTATCAAGTGATACATGATAATGTTTGATGATAGCAGTTGATACTACGGTTATGGTACTTTATTCGCTATCGACGTGTTCTGAAAGCGTTTTAATGTAATGAAAACATGAAATATTCAGCCTGAAGGCTCCGCTAGTCCGCTAACACGATAACAACTTGCTAAACATAACTTATACTTCGGCATATAGATTACGTTTTAAATGTTGTCGAAGTTTTAACATTCCCTTGAAACTCTTCAATTAAATAGCTAAAATAATTCTTAAGTAGATTTAAATAGAACATAATAGGAATTATTGAAATAGAAATTAAGTTACTAATGTAACTATGTATAATATGATAGGATAGGATTTATTCTTTTTTAAATAGAATATATAAGTATCAAATGAGCATGTTGGCCATCGGATAAGTGGCCACTGCCAACCATGGATATCTTAAAAGCTATATAAGATTTGTCTTAGTCAGTACGTTTGTTAGTCATGAGATGAGGAATTACTTAAATCGCCTTGAATAAGTACATGATCCTTACCATACACGTCTCATTTGCTATTTCATCTATACTACTATATAAAAATGAGATGTTGATGATGTGTGTCTGTTTGTTACTTAATTACGTAAGAACCACTGGTTCGATTTACACGAAATTCTGCATGGATGAAGCTTAATTACCCGGTCAACTTATATGCTAATTTTGATCCCGGTATTTTGCACTATTAAAAGATGCTGTCTATTTTTATATTCTGTAGCGAAGCACGTACTTTACCTAGTTTTATATAAAAAAAACATATATTCGAACCCCACTTTCCCGCTCTATTAAATACTAAAATAATAAAATTATTAATTGTAAAAAATATGAGTCTTACGTATTACTTTCGATGTCCTATTTAACTGAACGCTATTGTGCAGCTATTACGCGGAGAGGCCACTCGGTGAACGAGCGCCCCTTGCAGCCAAATGAATAACCGGGAACTTGACAGCTACGGATGACGTAAGCGGGAATGATCCGGGCTTCAATACGTTTTAATTCCATATTGATTATGGATTAAAATGTGGCACATGCTTACTTCTTTAAATCGATTGTAAGTTTTGAACCCATTTGTGAAAGAAAATTATTGCTATTATAGCTATTATATTTAAGTTAATATATATTTTTTTATTTTATCTATATTTGTGAAACAAACGATTAACAATATACAAAGCATTAAAACACAAAAATAACATACATAATCAGTGAAGTTTCCACTTACTACTAATATATTCTTAGTTAGATTCGAAGAGTTTAAATAGAGTAACCATTTTATAATATAATGTAATGTAATAGAAGTAATATAATGATAACGATGGCGGAGCGGTCACCATACCGATCTGCCACATAGTGGGTTTCAGGTTCGATCCTCAGACAGATTTCATTTGATCTGATTCAATTTCTGTTTTGGTTTTGTTAGTGTATTTGTTTTTGTGTGTCCGTAGCACCCAAGAACCAGACAAATCCTAGCGTGGGGCTATGAGTGTAGAAAGATGCAATACGTGTGAATTCGAATACAATAGAATATAAGGTAAATGTACCAGTAGTTGATACTATAGTGGGAAAAAAACACCTTTTCTGTAATGACAATATATTTAAATAAGTTATAATTTTCAAAGTAATTAAAAATATTAATCGGTCTTTTATTTCTCATACGTTGAGCTCAAATTATGAAAGTAAGCGTTGTTTATTTTAATATAG
>DWNE01003076.1:0-17409 GCA_018249875.1 Cecropterus toxeus | reverse complement strand
AAGAAGGACAACATGTCACAAAATCAGCTGACCTAAAATTCTTTCTCGAAAACGTTGCTAGCTCCTATACTATAATGACAGTGTTTTTATTTAAAAATGTGAAGGCAATAATATGTATTGCAATAACCTATATTATGTAATTTATAATTAATATATTAATATGTAGGACATGATTTAGATAATAAGCTTGAGCAACAAAGATTTTGAATTTGAATTTGCTTACAATGATAAAATTGGCTGACGATCCGCCTGGCGGAAAGGTTTCCATACCGGTCTGACGCGCAGTGGGTGCCGGGTTCGATTCCCGGCCAGACAGAAATATGAATCATGAGTTTAGATTTCTGTTCTGGATCTGGGTGTTTGTATATTCGTCTTTGTGTGTCCATGGCATCCACGACACAGGAGAAAATCCTTATGTGGAGCTATGAGTGTAGAAAGCGTGCTTTTTTTATTGGTTAATTACAGTGACTTATGAAAACTGTGATTTTTACCAGGTAAGCGCTTTTCAAAAATGCAGATGTTACCTGGCTTAATAACTGTGCTGAAAAACTACCGATTGGAATTAGCAGAGGGAACGTCCACGAAGATGGAGTTCGAGGTCGGCAGCATCATCAAGCAACCAAAGGGAGATATTCTCGTAAAGTTTATACCGAGGGAGAAAAACATCGGCCAATAGACGTCGCGTGTTTTCAATAATAATTTTGCCCTAATTTTGTTTAATTTTCTTTCAATGTTAACATCTAATCCCTTGTCTTACTTTTTCAATTTTGTATTCTCGTTTAAGGATTGTCTGGAAGATTGTTTTTCAAAGATCAAAGCAACTTCTTCAGTAGCTTTTTACTACTGGTAAAAGCTACTTATAAGTAGGTATACTTTTAAATTACATATTTTTTTACAAAATTGAAGTAGCGTTTCGAAAGATGGTAGAACCAATGTTGCTCGACCGGGGAGGTACCACTGCCACACCTATTTCTAGCGTAAAACAGTTTTTGCGTTTCGGTGGAAGGGTGTAGTTGCCGGCTCACTTATATATGAGGCGACCATCTTAGTCCTCGGGAGTAACAACGCATCTGGGATCGACTTCACATAGAACCCCAGTTCTATATATGGCTGCTTACAGGTGTCCATGGGCGGCAGTGACCACTTACCATCAGGTGGACTGCATGCACGTAGAAGAGATGGTAATCCAGTTTATAAACTGTGTGGCAAAATTCATCCAAATCGTAACGAACGATAGTTTTTGCGTGTATGAGAAACAAACATCCATCCATCCTCACAAACTTTCGTCTTATTAGCTAGATATTTGGAATAGTAATCGTAGATCGATATTAGTTAGATAAATAGAAGAAGCTAGAAACTAGTAGCTAATCCAACGAAACATGTTGAACGCCGACTTCGGCACTATGTACTGTCTATGTACTAAACCCAATATAGATAGAGGCAGAGACTGCTTAGCAAAATTAGTATACATATATATTCGTTTGGTTTATATCTTCAGTACTCCTGCATTATCTGGGATGAGGGTTTAAGGTAGGGATGCGACTTGGCTGGACTAAATCGATTTTTACATTTACCGATTTTATTTTTTAATCGAACAATCGATTTCTCAAAAAAACGATATTATTCAAAAAAATAAATGATTTTTTTAAATCGATTTTTATTAAAAATCGATTATTTTTTCACATCTCTATTTTAAGGTCTAATATTTCATCATATATGCATGTCTGCTTAGTAATCTTATTACATATCCGTAAACACGAAGTAACCTTCTTTTATAGTTTAAGGTTGAAGTACCCCTGCATCATCAGTATCCAAGAGTAGGTTGTGTTTTTTCTCAGACTATACCCATATGTAGGTTTCGGAATAGAAGAAGAGAAGAAAATTTAAATTGGTTTGTAAAAACCCAGGTATTCAAGAATACAAGAAAATATGTTTTTCAATTTTCCGGCCTGCAAAAAATTCAATTTCTATAAAATGGGACCTCCCGTGAAAGTAGTGTTTGTGTTTAATTCTTTAATCGCCGAACATACATAAAAAATACATGACGAATAAATCTCTTTTCCTTGGGAAGTTAAATTGATGAATGAATTGCATAATTAGTTCAATCAAATAACATAGGGGTAGGACACAGCGCTTTCTTTTTACTTTAAAACAAGTGTAAAATAGCCTTGATATAAAACCCCGGACCTTCTCCCCGAAGGTCCTAAACAACATCTATCTACATCAACCGCTCACATAAATACATATAAAGTTTATTTATTGACATTCTAGTGCAATGTATCTATGTGGTCCGCGGGGTTGCAGCCTCCAGGACGCATGCGCGGGCTCCCCCGTCTCCGCTGCCCGTGAAGCCCGGACACTGGGATCACCATATTCACAACTCAAAAAAAAAACTTTCCCAATTTCCTATATCTGACACGACTTTTATAGCACTTTTTACCCCACTGCGTCAGAAGAGGGTGATGTTTTTCGAGCCTATGTATGTGTGCATGTTTGTTTGTATGTATGTCCATTTCTTTGGCATGCAGTACAGTCCAAACGGCTGGACGGATTCAGACACTGACGGGAGACAGAAATGTGAATGATGAGTTGAGATTTCTACTCTGGGTCTGGTTGTTTGTGTATTCGTCTTTGTGTATCCATGGCACACACGACACAGAAGAAAATCCTAAGGTGAGGCTATGAGTGTAGAAAGCGTTTACGTTTATTAACTGCTTCAATTTTATAAAATATTCTTTTACAATATTAATCTGCATCATAAAATAACTTCGTTAAGCTGTCCGTTATTATTCAGTCAGTACTTATCCAATAATACCCAAACGCTTGGACACCCTGCAGATCCCAGCCTCTCCGAACACAGTACCGACACACCTATCGAACTGCTAGTAGCGTTAATAAACAAGATGCGTCCGTGGACACCCAAATAAAATGAGCTATCATCACATTCAGACTCCACTTGCTTATATATTATGTTTAGTGTAATATAATTTAAACGTTCATAAGTGAGTGAAATAAAAAGTGTTCATTGTGTTGTGTTTAAGAGGAAAATTCAGGTTTAGAATGGTAATTTCTTTATATTATTTATAGCAGTAAAAAAGCATGTTACCTAAGTAGCTTGATAGTATTACCGCCCTTGGAAATCGAAAATTATAGAATGTATGAGAGTATCATCCCAGGCCGGCCAGAAGCGTTGCCCCTTTAGACAAAAGTTAAACGCCTCATCTAAGTCTATATCTTATACCAAGACCACACCAGCGCTTATCGCTATTGTTGCCCGACTGCGTCAGTAGAAGGGTAATGTTTTCCGAGCGTGTTTGTTTGTATGTATGTTCCATTTCTTTGGCATGCGCTACAGCCCAAACGACGGAACGGATTGTGACATATGACATTTATCATTACAATCGTCTCGCCTACAAAAAAGGGGAAGGGGGGGAGGAGTGTCTATTCTAATTATCGCGATAATATGGGTATCAAATGAAAGCTAGTAGAACATTCTAAATAAAACACATTATAGCACTTTTACTTGACTATTTTGTCAAAAAACAATATAAAGCGTCAAATGAGATATATCATTAGAAACAAAAAAAAAATGTTTTACGCAGTAGTTTTTTTGTTTTAGTAACAATGTAACTAGTTATAAAAATGCCTCTGGAGTGTAAATACAAATGGTTCTGCTACATTTAATAGCGGGCAATCACGAATCTTTTGTGTAATCAAACTGGCAAATGGGTATGAGTGGCAATGTCCTAGATATTTACGATACTCATTTGTCAATTTGTAGTGTGTATGTGGCGTAGGGTTACCAACATTTTCTCAACGAAATATAGTCTTTTTCCAAATGAGATATACAGCGAAATCCTAATAGACTTAATACGTTACAGTGACTTACCGCTGGGGCGGTAAATCTGATTGAGGCCCGGGACAAAAAGGTCTAAAGCCAGCACTCCCTTCCTCTATTGCTAACACTTCTGTTTATTCTTGCGTTATATTATCTGAATCTTTGTTACAATTTACAAGTTTGTTATTTACAACTGTAAAATTGATTCAAAGGTTAAGGTCAACCCGTTTCCTATACCGGTGACATATAAAAGTACATCGATAAATGACCGTCTTAAGCAAACATAATAATGTCTTGTTAAAATTTGTCTTTATTTCTATTGATTCCACTTGTTTATATAAGACAATGTTGTTCTACACGCCTAGATGTTTTATGTTTATCTGCCTTGCGGCTAATGGCCTTACGGGCCCCCATTAAGCCCGGCACGGATTCCACGTGCACGGAGAGTTAGGGAGAAGCAACATAAGTAATATCAATAAATTCGCATTACAGTCTAATGACAGATTTTTATGTAGGTATTTGCGTAGGCAGATATAAATTTATCTGCCTACATAAATACAGGAGTACCTACCGCCATGTCATTTATAGGGGCCCCCGAGCCACAGTGGCCCTAACGTGCGTACGCGTAAATTCATAAAAAATATCCCTAATTTTGGCAGATAATTATGATGAATAAATATTTCTTTTAATTATATGCAAACATATTTTTTTATCTTTTCTAAGAAATCTTTACACTTCCCAAGGGCCCCCACATAAAATCTGTACGGGGCCCCGCTAAGGTACATTACGCCACTGCATAATTACCTAGTTTTTTTGTGGTTAAATCCCTTCTAAAAGTTACTTTTGTTAATAAGTCCGCTCCGTAAATAAGACGAAATAAAAAGAGCAGACGGCCACTTTTAAACTTTCGAACTATAATCATCCTTTTTTACGGATACTTATTATTTTTTTTATTAAAACTTACTTACCCAAAGCCTTATTTCAGTAGTTTCAGTTTGGTTTTAAACAGGCTAAACGCAACCTAGATTAGACTTTATTAATGTAAACTAATAAAATTAGTACATAATTATTTAGCTCCTTCAAGACGTAGCTTCCTGGCAAAAGTTAAACAAAATCTTCACTGTCTTCGATATGTAGTAGGTACATTGCAAGATATTTATAGTATGTATCACACAATGGAATGACGTACTGGGAAAATCCTATTTTATGGAAATAACAAAATAGTGATCACACTTTCTTCTTTAAAGGGACAAAGCATTTTTCATTTTCTAGTACTAAATCGCCGCTTTGCTAATTTGCTATGCAACACTATAATATTAGAAATAGTTTCAAGTATTTAACTCAATTTTTCAAAATATAGAGCTTGATAAGAACGGAAAATGTCGTTGTGGGATATATTTTATTGTTTATAATATAACATTGCAGTCTAACTGTTTGACCTGTCTTCCGTCATAATCGTTCAGATGTTATTACTTTTGGTGAAAAAAGCTGCTCCGGTTCCACATGAGATTTTTTATATTCGGGATTAAACATTTTTCTCGACTGAACCTTAGTATGGATCACGCTATATACATATAAAAACCGCGTCGTACGTTCTTGAACTAAATGCTTTCTTACATATGAGGCGACCATCTTAGTCCTCGGGAGTAGCAACGCATCTGCGATCGACTTCATATAGAACCCCTGTTCTATAGGAAGTTGCTTACACATGTCCATGGGTGGCAGTAACCACTTACTATCAGTTGGACTGCATTCTCGTTTGCTACTTTAATTTAATAAATATTTCAGTAGCATTATCATCACAAATCTTGAGGAGAAAAAATAGCTCTGTTGTAAAAAAACATAAATAAATGTGAACAGTTTTCCAACTACCAACATAAGTTTGTTTTTCATAGAGTTTGTATGAATTACAAAGTTATATTATTCAGTTTTTGAAAAAGTGCAGTATCTCAAAAACTGTCAACCATATCTTGTTCGAATCAATTTTCGTTGAAAGTTTTCCTTAACATCTACGACATATATTTTGTTCAAATTTTTAACACTCCTAGTTCAAAAGTTAGAGGTGGGACACATTAACCGCTTTGAAAGGGTTTATCTCTCAAACAATCGACTTTGTGAAAAAATAGTTTTAGAAACCTCAATATCATTTTTAAAGATATTTCTATAGACACCCCACACGTATAGCGTAAGCCCGACCTACGCTTGGTTTAAACTGTTTGTTGCTCTACTTTAATTTGCATATAATCGCATTAAGTTTGACCCTTCTATTCCTTCTAATTACTTACCATATTTTCCAAAACGGCACAGTCATAAAAACATTGAAAGAAAAAGTATGTGTGTGGAATTCAGGATTACTGGACTCCGAAAAGTACAAGACAAAAGATAATAGACCAAGTATATATAAATAAAATACATTAGGTACATACCTATGTGTGTTTGTTTCTTTGTCGTGACGCATTTTCGTTTCAAAACACAACGATTCTAAAGAAGTTTTCCCACAAACACTTGTCTTAATTTTCAAATTTTAATAATAGTATCCTTAATGTACGACATAATAATTACGTTGATCGCTCCTTAAAATTAACAAAGTAAATCGCATTTTTAACTGAATATGAAATTGCATTTTCTATCAACCAGGCGCTTCACCAACATTTATATTATGTAGTTTTTATCATTTTTATCAGAATGAAGTAGCAAACGAGCATTCACTGTAACTGATAGTAACTGGTTACTGCCGCCATCTGTAAGCAACTTCATACAGAACAAGGATTTTGTCTGGAGTCGATCACAGATGCGTTGCTACTCCCAAAGACTCATATGGTCGTCTCATATATAAGTGAGCCGGCAACAACACCCTCCTATCGAAACGCAAGAACTGTTTCACGCTAGAAATAAGAGTGGCGGTGGTGCCTCCCCGGACGAACTACGCTGGTTCTACCACCTGGAAAAGCTATCTTATTCCTGCGTCATGTTTACAACAGTAATGAGTATCCTTATCCTATGTACCTATTAATCTAGATCATGAACTGTGTGCCTAATTTCAGCTAAATCAGTATTACCAGATTACCATCAAATTAACTGCATCTATCAAAGATATTTCTAAATTCCGTTCCGATAAATATAAAATATGAGAGGAAATCCGGACAGAACGGACGGAATATCATGTAGCCAACATTATATAACCTATTCAATGATATATTCATACTACTACCTACATATTATTCTTCTGTGCAGGTAGCAAGCGTGGGTAGGTAGCGGCAGATGATCGTATGGGCAGCCTACCGGACCTGACGGAGCGCACCCGGCCCCCGGCCGTCCGCACCGCCACCCGGACCATCTCCGATCCGCACCGGAACCGGACTATTATCGAGGTAGACCAAGTTTTTATTTACAGATTTTTTGCTTTGATTTATAATTGATAATCGTCATCAAAATTAATTAAAACGGGAAAGACGGGATTAAAAAAATAAATCTGAACTTACTGAACCCATGTCGTTTAATATATGTTGCGAAAAGTTAAAAGATTAGCCGACCTGTTTTTCTTCGCTATTGGACTCTCTCATAACATCGCAATATCTATTCATGTCCATACTAAGAGCAATATGAAGGCAATGCAATAGGACGTCATATTCAAATATGAATGCCGATATTTTTCTTTCCTATGTGACTTATTTATATTACATTGACAAATACTTGATCTGTTGCCAGTAGGTAATATAGATATGTGTGTAAGGATGATAATCCATTACGATGAAAAGATTTGAATTCCCGTCTAAATTAGTCTGTTAATATTAAACCAATTTCAGAAATACCTTTACTTTACCATTAGAAGTCCATTTGATTATTTCGTTTAGTACATTGAGGCAGTCGGTGTCAGACACATATATAGGTATTTAAATCACATATGTGCCATTTCTTTCCAGATACCTGTCAGCACAATTTACAAGAAAGAATGGCCGTGGAGGAAGCCGAAAGCCCCGCTGAAGGTGGCGGTGCCGCCCGCTCCAAACCGGAGGCGGGACTCCGCGACCTCCTCCATCGGAGCCGCCTCCGTCCGCCGCCTGATCTCTCGTCAACCTCCCCAAGTCCCCAAGCCCATCGTTCGACGCTTCACGCTCCTATGTGTCGCGAACGGACTTTGCTCGACAGCACTACTGCCCTTCACGGCCTTCGCAGGCGCCGAGGCGGGCGCGATGCCCCTCGCTACGATGCACACTTTAGCAGCCGTCATCGCTCCCTTCTCATCCCAAATCCTGCAAAAGACTGGCGCGAGAGTAGTCGTCACGATAGCATACATTTTGATCTGTGTTCTACTAGTCGCCCATGCGATGGCAACTCCTCTATCAGTCCTCCTTTTGCTGTACGGTATTTGTGGTATAACTCTGTCACCCCTGTCGCTAGCCCTGACCACTTCAGCGACGTCGTTGGCGCAAGCCGCCGGCGATGAAGGACGGAGGAAAGTGGCATTACGGAGGGCCTTGCGAGGTCTTCGCGCTTCCCAAGACATCGGGTTAGTCTTCGGATCGTTGCTTCTTGGCGCAGCGTTAATGTTCTGGCCGGAAGACCAGCCGATGCTACAGCTGAACGTGTCGTCGAATGTCTCTGTGCCCAGGTGGCCTCCGGAAGAGATGTTTGATGATGAATATGAGGTAAGCTTATAAACAGAGGTTCTATTGTTTTGTTAATTTCATTAACTCACGTAAGACTAAACTTAAGATACATAGATAACTATTTTATTTTATTTTGTACAACTTACTATTGAAATAAATCAGGTTCGTTTCCTTTTTTCTTAAAATAGATATACATGGCATATAATTATATTGACAAATTGTATCACGTAGATCTAATTGCACACTTAAATATTGTCAGGAGCAGACATGCGGTGCAGCGGGTTGTCCAGACGTCCAGCCGATAGCCAGCGCAGCGCTGAGCGCGGTCGGCCGGCGGGCGTTGGTAGCCGCGTGGGCCACGCTGGCTGGAGCGGCCGCTGCACTGGCCGCGTATGGCGCAGCGTCGACGCCGTCCCCGCCGCCTGACGCTCGTTCACTATACAGGGACCCTAGAGCCGTCCTCGGCGCTCCAATGGGACTGTTCATTGGACTTCAGCAAGGATTTATATGCACGTCTTATGTTAAGGCAAGATAAAAACGATATAGCTGTAATAGAAAAATGAAGTACATTGTTTTATAGAAATATAAACTAGCGAGTAGCTTAGATATAAAACAATATTACGTACCTACTTTAAAGATGGTAATTTTTTTAATGATTCAGCTGAAGCTTCATACAACTACCTATGTCTATTTGAAAAGTAACCAACTATAATTAAATAAAAAATAAGGTTATTTATTTACTTAACACGACATTAATATTGCTGTATAATATCAAGTTATGTTGACCTAAAATAGCTCAAAATAACTAGATACTAAGTTTTATATCTGACTTGAAATTATAACTTTTGGAAGTGTGAGAAGAAAAAATAGTCTGACTGACCAATAAATGGCAGCACTAATTTTTATAGTAAAAACAAGCATGCAGTCCACAAATATAGAGACATCAACCCCTGACAATTTGAACGTTTTACTTGAGGTTGACCGCTGATAGTGTAGCGCCCTCAGAAGTGGCAACGCATCTATCATCGATAACAGATATCTGTTCTATATGAATTTGAGTACAGATGTTCGTATTAATTTAATCTTCAATCTTATAAATAAGTCTATTTTACAGTGGTATGGCGTATGTGTCGGCGGATGGGAATGCGCCTGGCGTGCGCTTTGTGGCGCGGGAGCGTTACAAGCGCTAGCGGCTGGCACGCTTAGTATGGCGGCGGCCCGCGGCCGGCGGTGGGCGCTAGCCGCGGGCGGAGCTGCGGCTCATGCTGCCTTGCTGCTAGCGTTGCTGCGCTGGAGGGCTGCTAGGACTGATCTCGCGTTACCGGCTGTGGCTGCGGCGGCGTGGGGCGCTATAGCCGCTCTCTGGGATGTGTTGCAGGTAAGCAATACGTCCTAGCAATTATGTCTGGCGCGCTAAGTGAAGTGGCGATGCTTAACCGGCGCTGAACGATAATTATCTAAGAAAGCTGTACGTATGTATAATGTATATGTATACTCTAGAAGTATTTAAAATTAATTACATAGTGTTAAATGTATATTCGTCTTAAAATTAAACATTAACAGTAACACTTGTGGTTGTCAAGCTACCTCAACTAATGTAAAGTAAGCCTTAGCCACCACATACAATGCAACAAAAGCATAGCTTATACTTATACCGCTATTCTTTTCAGACCGGTATATGCGTGGGCGGCGCGGGCTGGCGCGGGCCGTGGTCGCTAACATTAGGCGCGCGACACGCGGGGCTGGCTCTAGCGTGCGCTGCGCGGCTAGCGCTCTGCGTGCGTGCTCAGCTTGCAGCGCTAGCTCTCGCATTAGTCGCTGCGTTAGCGTCACACGCGGCGTTGGAACTGCGCTTACGACGCGAAGCTCGCCCGCGCTCCTAGCGACGCGATTCGCGTGACGTGAACCATGAACTAAAGCTGATACGAGCTTCCGACACGCAGTGACTGAGACTTAAGCTGTGTCACTCATCTATTACGTCACACGTTAAAAAGAGGACTCTAGATTAAATAAGAATTAACGGTATATAATTCTGATATAAATAACAGTGCTACTCATCCCTTTGTGAAATCCGCCGGGGCAAAAAAGCTCTAGTGAAATCCCCCTCTCCCCCTTTACCTGTATCGTTAGTGATATTGTCAAGAAACTGTCATAAATATTATGTAAGTTATATCGTAACGTCTGGATTGAGCCTTGACTTGGGTTAAAGCATCCTAGGGCGGAGGTACAATAATTTATCATCCTCTGAATAAAAGGTCTCTTATAAGAAGTATAAACTATAATAAATATGTAAAATATTTTTAAAAAATCATGTCCAACTAACATTGAACCCTTTCTTGAGTTTCATGTATTTAAAGATATGTATTTTTTGTTTAATATTATATTTACGCCGTATAAAATTTTATAGATTTCAGAAATATTTTTCAGGAAAGAGAGCCTTTTTTGTACATTTTGTTTTGATAACTGGATTTTTTTCTTTTTAAGCAATCTAATATCCATCTTAACTTTGCCTCTCAGTGATTCTTCACCTACTACACTTCACCTATGCTTGGATATGAGTATTTATTTTTTGTCATTCATGGCACTTTTCCTAAATGTATACAAATATAGTACCAGCAAATGTTTAGGTTATGATGCCATTCAAAAAAACAATATTGAAAATTGGCAGTCACTCTGTTATACAAAACGTTACAATGTTATTCATTTGTGTGAAATGATCACTATTTCATAAATCAACAATTCGTACTTTGTAATTTTCTTGTTAAATGAATATCTTGAACTGATGTATTTGATGTATATTTGCAAGACTAGTAGTGCCCTCTATACAGGGATATTTTTATCATGAATTCAACTGTTTTTGTAAATAATTCTATGTCCTCTGAATATTTTTATATTTCCTAACTTTCATGTACCACATAATATATCAATCTAATATATACTACAATTTACTGTCAATTTTAGATATAAAATCCATAAAACTGTAAAATATTTTTACACTGTTGTCGTTTTTATTTTGATTGGCTTCGAATTGATAAAGATTAAATTTGATTCTTCAAAGAATCAAATAATCTTTATCAAAACAAAATAATTGTAATAATGAAAGTTCTTCTTATGACAGAGATAAAAAGAGATTGAAGATATTCTTTCGTTCTCGCAGGTGTATGTTTTATTTTTATACTTATGCAGGAACCTCAGATATCATCTGGGTTAGAATAAATAAATCCAATTTATCTTTGAACGAAACTCCCAATAAAATAATCTCAAACGAAAATTTTCTTTTATACTAATATTTTTTCCGATTTCTTAATAAGCTCGTTTTGTACATTAAATAGGTATTCGATAATACCATTTTTTTTTAAATGGGAGTTCTTATTTTAAAACTATTTAATTCTGTTATTTTTTTCATATAAGAACAGATATGAATGAATATTATAAAAATATTATTCTAATTTGGTGTTTTATGGTAATTATGATATGAATTAATTTTGTTTATACTTAATTCATATAAATGCATAAAAAAATCGCACGCTTATCGTATAATCGTTATCACTATTCTATATCTGCGATGGTATAAGAATTAAAACAAAATGGCGCATATCAGCACTTAAATCATATTATAATCAATTTATGGTGTTAATGCTGTTCTTTTTTTTACGAAAGTAGTTATAGACAAAGTAAGTAAATATACTCCTAATATTACTATTTTTTTAAACGTGTGATAGGTGAAGTCGTGAAGCCGCAGTCGACTTTTAAAATATCCCTCTTTGTTACTTAAGGAGTTTCTTTGCTTATTTTGTCTATTTGATTAAGATGAAGAATTATAAGTCACCCACAGAGCCGACATGACCACTTTATCTGACAAATTGCCCCTGCATAATTCGTCATTGAAGTTTTAATATGAACACAGCTGATAAGAGTCTATACAGGTTGTATAAATGGCTCCCACAGAATATGCATATTGTCAGCCCCGAATCTAGGGGGGGGGGGGCGCAATCCAGGGCTTATGCCCTTACTAACGATTGCGCAACTCATCATTGATTTAACTTTGACCATTGGGACGCCTAGTCAGTAGGAAATGAAACTCCTGACGCGTTATATACGTTAAATAAAATGACCACCAATGATTATTAGACTACTGATGGCTGAAACAATTAAGGTGGCAAAAAAATTAAATCCAAGTGAGCTGGGGCGGCAATATTAAGATTTTGCTTGGGGCTTGATTCGGGGCTGCATATTGTACGGACTTATTGCTACTTCTTTTTCAAAGAACAGTACGATCGTAATGTAGGTAGGTACGTGAAATATGGATAATGAATATCATAGGCTGTAAATGTTTGTGTAAAAATGTTTTTGTGTCAATGTTCGTATTAGAATATCTTTGTACCTAAATGAGAAATAAAATATTGATTGTTAATTATGTTTGTGTCTTTATGTAGGGTGCCCTGTGTATTTTTACGCGTCGATCCATAATCGGCACTCTTGTATAGAAGTAGCAAGCCAGCATGCCGTCCACCGAGGGAAGTGGCCACTTCCGCCCATGCATATTCCTTATCTATCTCAAATAAGATCAGTCTTGCCAACGTTGGCCACATATGTGTAGCAACAACCGTAAGTACTAAGTTGCAATACCTCGGATAAGTATTAGGCATACTTATCCGAGGTATTCCAACTTAGTCCTCTTACCAGACCAAACTTCAGGCCATAGTCCACCACATTTTCCAAGTGGGTGTCGGTATACTTGCCAAAACTTTGAGAACTTTTTTTATAGAATAATCGTCAAATGACAATAAATTTCTTAAAAGCCTAATCTAATCTTTAGATTAGTCTAAAATCAAATGTGCATATCGGATCCAAACCTTAGACAAATGGTTGTGTGACCGAGATATAGGCTATTAGAATAGGTACTACTAAAAAAATGGGTCACAAGTTTGCAAGATTACCTTATATCTTACATCAAGTTATCTTATTTTACAAATGTTATAAATACGTAAGTTTGTTATGTATGCGTGTTTATTACGTCCTCTCGCCAATACTAGTGGTCGGGTTCGCTAATTTTTATCATACAATTTATCATACAATTTAACTTAAAATTTCGATAAATACATAGGATACTCATTACCGGCCCTGGATCTAGGGGGGAGCAAGCCGGGGCTCCGGCCCCCGGAGCCCCGGGTGGCAATTTCGGAGGGCGGCAAATTAAATCTTGTAAACGACTGCGCAATTCATGATTTAACTTTGCCCTTTGGTATACGTTTCAAATGACCACCAATTATTGGACATCTGATGGCAGAAACTATTAAGATGGTAAAATGTTTTAAGTTTTTGCCCCCGCATAAAAATAATTGAAGATCCGGGGCTGCTCATCATTGACTTTACTTTGACCATTGGGACGCCTAGTCAGTAGGAAGTGGAACTTTTTTTACGTAAACGTTTTAATGACCACCAATTATTGGACATCTGATGGCTGAAATGATGGTAAAAAAAATCAAGTGGACAGAGGCGGCATTTGTTAGGTTTTTGCCGCGCCTAAAAATAATTGACGATTATGCTGCTCATTACCGAGGCGTGACCTGACCGGGCATAGCCTAGTAATCTATATTTTTGAATAATCACTTACATGCTCGTTACATCTCCTAGTAATAAATCAATTTCTATTTCAATGGATCTTCGTTGGGAAAAAATAATAAGCAAGAAATTAAACTACTTTTTAACATTAACATGTTTTATTTCAAGAATGTATTACAACTAATACACATGACTGTAGTGGCGACAGATGTTAGTTTTCTCCAATAGAGGACACTGCAAACGAGTCGTTTACAATTAAAATAACAAGACGATTACATTTTATAAATACCTCAAGTAGATTTTTTGCGGTATGTTGCAAAAAAATACGACTTAACTTAATTCAGTATATTTATGTAAGTTGATAACATATCAGTTAAAAATAGTTATGATTGTAAAAATTGTTTTTTTATAAATCGGATAAAAGCGGTTGTTCATTCTCGGTCCATGGATGTAATTCTAGTACCATCAGTCTTCATGTTTTCACACACACAATTGACATAATAGACTTAAGCTCAGCTTCAGTTCAGCTCAGCTCAGGGCTTTAACCGGTAAACCAGAACCGAGGGTAAACGATTATTTCCGACAAAACCCGAAAATCAATCCTACTTTACAATGCCGTGTATTCCAACAGCACGGTAAAAGGCGGCTGTTGGTTTTTTTCCGGTGGTTTTCATAAGCGTCGTTTTTACAACGCCGTGTATTTACACAGCATTATATTTTCACTAACAAGAATTGTCTAGGAGCAATTCTTATACCAACTTGACTATAATTATATTTGTCAGCCGTCTTGGGGTGTCATTGAGAATGTACAACAACCATTGTTTATTTTTAGTATTAAATTTCAAAGTAATACATTTCTATATCCACTACAGTCCTATAATTACCTAATTGAATAAATACGTAGACAAACATAGCTTACAGGCCCACACTTCCGAATGCAGACTTTATCGCGTGCGAATAAAGCCTCATCGGCGTGTAGTTCTAACAGCTGGTAACATAGACGATTTTAATCGCTATAATTATAATTATAAGTCTGTGCCAATCAAATTCTCTAAACATGGATTATTCTATACATCAAATATGAAGTAAAATAAACCAAAGAAACGGATACAAAACTTAACTTAAACAAACATATAAAATGAGATTCTTTTCTATGTTAGTAGCTAGATTCTATTACAACAACCAAGCTACAGCGAATGACTATTTGACCCTTCAGTTGATTTATATTTTTTGGAAGAATAGTAAAAGCAGTGTATTTGAAGCAGGACCGGCTCTAGCTATACTGGCAATACTGGCGCCTTCTTGTATCAAATCTGGCGCCCTCTGTGCCGCGAGTGGCTCTTGGCGACTCTAACATCCCAAGCCGGATGCACCCCTGCACTATAGGTAGAGCCGTCCCTGATTTTATGTTTATTTTTAATAAGTTAATCAAATCCGTGAACACCTACAATTCTACTCGAACTTCAATAACTCTCTTCTCCTATTTCAGATTGGCTTAAGCTCGTATGAAACTATTTTTATTATTTTTGAACCAAGTTTCCAACATTGTTTTTTTTATTTGAATTTGGATGTTTTTTTTCCTAAATCAAAGCTTTCTATCGTTTTTATTACAAATTACAAACATTCTAAGGACAGTTTAGACAGACTTACAATTCCTTATTGTCATATTTAGAAAATACAATTGACTCAGAAAAGTATAATCCTAAAACACCGTCAGCGAGTGATGACTTACTTAGCACGTAGGAACTTTCAAATTAAAAAGAATATTGTCATAATGTTATTAATACTCGATAAAAAAGTACAATCGATATATAATCTATACATGAACGATATTGTAGTATCTTTAAGTAGTCGGTGGACGATAATGTATGCCAATTATAGGGTGCGTTCATGTTAGGTTGAGAGAGCGGGCCTTGTCAAATTAGTCAAATCGACAGATTGATTGTCATTATAGCGTGAGCAGAACTGTCAGTCGGCGAACTAATGTGAACGGGCCCATAGACAATAGTGTTTATAATCACCCAAAATTGATTCAGTGTTGCAAACGCCAAAAACTATTTTCCCTTCTAAACACGGGGCTTAATGGGAAATTTAAGCTACTAATATTTTTTATACATGAATTTTCATAACACTTATAATAATGACCGATTTTATTATTTAACCAACGATCTAATCAAACTATTTTTTTATTTTTGAACAAACTTATTTTTTCTAAATAATGCTAAAATTACCATCACCCGCTGACCCTAGTCCATATTATTGTCTGGCTACATTTTTCTTAAACCGACAACATCTATAAGAAATGGGCAAAGTGTAATATAAAATATATATGATACATAATATATTATATTATATGATAAATACCTATACATACATATTCATATATATTTAAAACACCGGTTTACATAAATGTAAACAACTGCATATATTTGTTTATTGATTAAAACCGCTATTCTATATAGTGTGTATGTTTTTCAAATTAATAACTAGATATTTTTTCGGTATGCCGAAAAAGTATTTGATTTTTTTTCTAAATTTCAGAGTATTTAATATATTTAGCATGAAAAATTCAAGTTTCGAATACAGTTTTTATACCTAATCTGTATTTGTTGTTTAAAAATAGAAACTCAAAGGACGAGTTCCCTATCTGATTTATATTATACGTGATGTGACGACAGAGGACAAATTTATACAAAACTCGTATTGAAAATAATATTAGTCGATTCGATCACACGTCATGTTAAAAATGGCACGCAATGGCAAAAATTTAAACAAAGTAAATGTATGAAACATTAAAAAATAAGCATGGCTTCTACCAAATCTTTTTTACTTCAACGTTTCAAAGTAAATCAATTTTCAAACTCCTATAACATTTTGCCCATTTCTGTCTTTAATTATTATGAAAGTGGTAACACAAAGTGTTTCTCGAATGTGGACAGAATTAAAAATAAAAGCAACACATACTTAAATGATATTACAATTTACACGGAAACGAGATTTAGTTACAGTAATTCGATTCAGATTACGAAAATACTGAATGAATAGAATAAATTATTGCCTGAAACATAATGAGAAACAAAATCATATAAAACCTTCGTAAGATGCGCTGTTCATGAAAATAAATTACACTTACATTCTTATCTTTTTTTTTTATAAATATGAAGTAGCAAACGAGCAAGCAGCCCACCAGATGGTAAGTGGGTACTGCCGGCCGTGGACATCACATAGAACAGGGGTTCTATATAAAGTCTATCACAGATGCGTTGCTACTCCCGAGGACTGAGATGGTCACATATAAAAGTGAGCCGGCAAGCACACCCTTCCACCGAAACGCAAGAACTGCTTCACGCTAGAAATATGTGTGGCGGTGGTACTTCCCCGGTCGAACTACATTGG
>DWNE01003075.1:0-17411 GCA_018249875.1 Cecropterus toxeus | reverse complement strand
TTTAAATAGTTTTTTGGCTCTCCTGTAAAGTTGCATTTTTCGAGATACAGCAAGATCGCTTTCCAGCGTCGATATATGAAATATTTATGTTTATCTTTAAAATCCTTACCTATTAATCGTACTTTAATATGAGATGGTCATCTTAGTCTTCAGGAGTAGCAACGCATCTGTGATCAATTTCAGGTAGAACCCCTGCTCTATATTAAGTTGATTACAGATGTTCATTGGCGGCAGTAATCTATGGCAGTAAGCTCGTTTGCAATTTAATCCTATAAAAAAATCCGGACGAACCGTCTTTTAATTTATTAACAATTGAATAGGAAGAAGGAGAAAGGAAGAAAGGTGGACGAACTAAAAGTAGATTAGTAAACTAAATAAGTGGTACCTTATTACATAATAGTAGCAATCGAGTACATTAGAAGCCCATCTGATGAAGGCACTCCATCTATCAAGGTCACCTGTAATCAACCTCAAATAACATTGAAGCCTTACCTGACTTCGGCCGTAGATACAATGCTACCTTTAAGGACTAAGTTAGGATCTCGTGTTAGTGAAAATAAGGGTATCAATTCAAACACAAACACAGCTTTTATAAGATTTAAATAGGTACTTTTGATGCCTTTGTTTATACAATATTGTATTTGTTTCAGCTTGTAGCTAAAGCCACGAACATTGCTTTCGAATACCAAAGGCAGTTCAGGAAGGACGTGTTCATCGACTACAATTGCTACCGCCGCTGGGGACACAACGAACTGGATGACCCTACCTTCACTAACCCGCTTATGTACAAATTGATACATAATAGGAAGTAAGTATAACTTTGGGACCTATACGAGCTGGTGCGAACAGACAGCTGTTGACTGTTCATATCAGCGACACGAGCGCCTGTTCGTTGACGACAGTTGCCAGCGATCGGCGATGTTCACTTATGCATGAGGAGACCATCTCAGTCCTCGGGAGTAGCTACGCATCTGTGATCGACTTCAGATAGAACCCCTGTTCTATATGAAGTTGCTTACAGATCACCATGAGCGGCAGCGGCTACTTACCAGGTGCATTGAAAACTCGTTTGCTACTTCAATGTGATAAAAAAATGTTGTCGCCTGTCACCAGCAATCAATAGCAAAGATCGTCGACAAAAACTACCGCCCGTGTCAATTCATTGTCGCTCTCTTACTAAAATTTCCCAATGTTATCATATGATCATTTTATGCACTGAAGAACAGATGGATCGAATGGACATAAAGACGAACGCACGGGCTCACAGACGGACACACGGACAAATTGACCAATGAATAAACATATATACGCCTACTAAGATATATATGTTATAATATATAACAGCTAAGAGTCACTCCAAATACTCCTAACGTAAATGAGAATCCCTTTGACACTATTGGCATCTGTGATCACATCGTGGTTAAAGCTTATACATTTTCAGCTTAACCCTATACATCAATATAAACCCTCTAACCCATAAAATAGTGATGCGATACATTTATCCATTAATCTCACACGAAAGACCAATTGGGCCTTCAAGCCGAATTCAATTAAATTCTATAATTAATAACAGAAATTCAATGTTCTAATTATAGTTAATTTATTTTAATTCGGTTTTTATTATTTACAAATCATCCACATAAAACAAATGTAAAACACTATATCTCAAAAAGTTTTATGTGCCATGAAACCTGCATAGATATTCAGAACAGATTGTTTCAAAACAGAAAAGTTCAAAGAAAGACAGAAAGTTACAAAAAAGAGGAAATTATATTATATTTAATAAGAATTATCTGATAACAAAATCTTACGCCTTTAGTAAAATCTTATATGATCTGGAAAATATAAAAATCCTTTGTCATAGCCAATTTACGGTACATTACATTGCCTACACATCAATCCCGACAAAAAGACATTGTCAAATTCATTTGGAACGTGTCGTACAGTTAATGGAAAGAAATATAACATTACATAATTCAAAGAAAAAAGGACCTTCTATGAAAAATTCTGTACTGGAAGACACCAATCAAAGAATTATATTATTAAGTACTAGTATGTTCAGATAAAGAAAGTTTAAGGTTGAAAGGTGAGTAAGCAGCAAATGAAGCGCACTATATAAAACTTTTTATATACCATCATAAAATTTCAATATCAAACCTTAATCATCAAGTCCTTCAAGAGGTCACTTACAAATGTAGTCACAAATTTATTGTTAGATTAAATTGGAAATCATCGTGTCATCCTAATAACACCTTTAATATTATAGAACACAATAGATAACACTGCCCAAGTATAAGGATGGGACGTGTGTAAGTTCAATCATAATTGATTTTGCCACCAGAAAAATATAAAGATAATCAATGAGATCCTTTCATCCTTTAGCATTCACGCCTGTTATAATGATTAATCTAACATGTAAAAATGAGAATGTGTGTGCCTATTTGTCACTCAATCACTCTCAAATTAAATGGAAATCAACTAAACGGTTTGACAGCTCGTTTTTGGTGAGAGTCGCCAAGATTTGGAACGACCTGCCTGGGTCTATTTTTCCTGATAAGTTGAACTCTGGAGCCCTTAAGAGTAAACCGGTTTCTTTTGGATGAGTGTGTACCGCCTTCGTCTTCATCTACACTTACATCAGGTGAGATGGAAGACAACGCCTATTCCATTTCAACCATAAAAAAGCTGGTCGTTCGATTGAATCAGGCCTATAATTATATACCTGGCCAACTTATAGGCTATTTTCGATTTCGATATTTTACACTTTTTAAAGATGGCAACTATTTTTGCGACGTCATTACGACCCTTTGCAGATTCACATTTCCGTTTAAAATAAAAAGTTAACGCTTAGAAATAGCAACATTTTAAGGCATATACGAAGCCTAAAAAATGATTTTTGTATCTGAAAGGTACTTGTTACTATTTATGTTACCCAAACGGTTAATGAGTAAAAAAATACTTTGTGCATAGTTGTTTCATCTAGGTACTTATAAATGAAACATTACGAACGTAAGTCTATAATGTTTAGGAACAGTTAAGAAAAGACAATAAGAACTCTGTTGCCAACTCAGAGCTTTAGAAAATACACAAGTAAATCTCGAAGCTCTGAAGAAAATCCCTTGACAAAATAAAGCAAATTCTTGCGGCAAAGCCTTTACAAATCTCTGTACACGTCTTATATCTCGGACCATTTACCCTTCCCAATTCTCGAGCAAATGAAAACAAGTCGTATGAGGAAATGTTGATTTGTAAGCTATAAATCAGAGACAAACTGACACGTTAAATATTGCTGAAACATTAAATAGTTTCTTTATACTTTAGAAGAAGCAAAAGAGTATGCAGTCCACTTGATGTTAAGTGGTCACTATCGCCCTTGGACTTGTGTAAGTAACTTCATATCAAACAAAGATTCTATTTGAAATCAATCACAGATACGTTGCCACTCTCAACGACTAAAATGATAACCTCATATTTGTAAAAGTAAGCAAAAATATCCTTCCACCGAAATGGAAAAACTGCTTTACGCTAGAAATCGGTGTGGCGGTACCTTCCCGGTCAAACAATACTCATTCCACCGCCTTGAAACAGACGTCAACTAGTTAAAAACTATCCTGACCATTTTTGCCAGCATGAGTATTCTGATGTCGATATGTGTCGGATAGTGTAGGTTTCAATAGCTCTTACACCCTGAGGGTGACAGAAGTGACTAAGGTAATCAATCCAGATACCTAAGGGATAGTAGCAACTTCATGTGAAATTATACGTTGTCTAATACACATTGCCAGACATGTGACTATATCAAATCTTCTCTCTAAGGGGTGATCTATTATATATCCAGAAATGGACTTCTTAAACCTGATGCTTTAAATAACTAAGACCGGGTAGCCGAGCCTTTCGTAACTGTCGTACATAAACATGTATAACAAACCCATACATCGATGTTTATCGCTTTTAATGTTTTGCATCTATTTATTACATAAACACAAAAAATAATAACGTTTATCGATACGTCAATGCCATTAGATGAACCCTTACTAAGGGCCGCTGAACCAAGCGCCAAAACCCCTAAAAATCTTTCACGTACTTTTATTTCACGGTCAATTTATCCTTTTGAATCCTTTCGGATTTCAAATAAAAATTAGTTTCGAGGAATTGTGCTTGAATACACAATTTTATTTCCTCTTTATGTAATATAAAACTGCCTTTAGACCTCGAATATTTTTTGTCTTTTAGTTATTGGATTTCGCGCCCAATTAAAAGTTTTGTATTTTATTGAACTTCCCACTGAGGCTTATAGAAAGTACCAAGTACAAAAGAGTAAAACAATCTTTTCTCTGGACATAGAACTAGCAAACTAATATGAGCTACTAGGTGGCAAAACCAGTGCAGTTTGACCAGGGGAGGTACCACCGCCACGAAGAGTGTCGTTGCCGGTAGTGATCGACTTCAGATAGAACCCCTGTTCTATATAAAGTTGCTTCCAGATGTCCATGGACGGTAGTAACCACTTACAATCAGGTCAACTGCATGATCATTTGCTACTTTTAGTAAATTAACTTGAGTTTATATAAAGTTGTTTTATGTTAGAAGTACCAATAAATAAGTTCTGAATGATGAATAATGATCAGAGAATTTTCATTCTTCACTCAGAACTTTCTATTACCCGCCATTACAAAGAAATCACGTAACAAAAACTATAAAACCAAAGTCAGGGCACTACGTTGAAAAACTTCCAACAATAGATATTCCCTACATATCCTTCCATATATTTCACGGTCCATTTTCCTTACAGATCAATCCCAGATCTGTACGCGGATAAGTTGATTTCTGAGGGCCTCCTTAGCGAAGGCGACGTGAGCAGCATTACAACGGAATATACCAAGTACTTGCAAAGTCAGTTCGAGGCTGTCAGCTCTTATAAGCCTGAGGTAAGATCATTTTTTACAAATAACTTTTTATATTTTTACAATATAAAAAATACAGACTAATTGAGTACCTCCTCTTTTTGGAAGTCAGTTAAAATACGTGTAAGTATAAGATATTTCTTTAAAAAATAATGTCATTCTAGAATCTTAAGTTTTTCATTTTTACGATAGCATCACTACCAACTGCTTTACTTCTTTATCCTTTTCCTGCCGCCCATGGACAGCTGTAAGCGACCCCATATAAGATTACATATCTATACCAAACCCTTAAGAACACAGCAATACATAACACTGTTTATTAGGCAGAAATAGGTATGGCGGTTGTACTCTAGAATCGAAGCACAAAGCGTTCTACCATATTTACTTTTAATCATTATTAATTAATAATATTATAAATACGAAAGTTTACAAGGATAGGTGGGAACATAAATAAGCATTAATATCAAAGAAGATTCTCTTTGTAGGACAATTTTCAAAAAGTTTTCAAACACGTACTAACAACCTTTTGAAATCTGAAACCATTTTTGCGATGAAACACTTCATTTTCATTTAAATTACACTCGCTGGAACGTCACTAATTGACGCGATAACGTCATCAATATGATTATACTCTTCATCCTCAAAATGTATTAATGTGGGTACCGCGTGGGTGGATACCGCGAACACACCTCCTAATAATGGCGTATTATTTTAACCGATGACTATATTATGTACACTGTAGTTTAACAATTTTACAAAAGTACTTTTTATCAGACTGAAGTAGCAAACGAGCATGCAGTCCACCTGATCGAAGTGGTCACTGCCGCACATGGAAATCTAAAAGCAACTTCATATAGAACACCTGTTCTATATAAAGTCAATCACAGATGCGTTGCTACTCCCGAGGACTATGGTAGGAAAACCAATCCTTCCCTATTCCATCCTTCCCCTAAACTGCTACACGTTAGAAATAGATGTGGCAGTGGTACCTCCCCGGTCGAACTACACTGGTTCTACCACCTGGTACACATGTTTTATATCGGTCCAATAGGAAGATTAACCTGAATTTGATTCCCAATTTTGTGTTTGCTTGCTCTTTAATATATGAGGTGACCATCTTAGCCCTCAGGAGTAGCAACGCACATATGCGTTGCTACTTTACGTTGCTGATCGACTTGAGATAGAACAGTTCTATCTGAAGTCTATCTCTATGTTAGGTCTCTATGTTAGGTCTTAGGAATTGGTTAAAGACGTCAATGGGCGGTAGTGGCCACTTACAATCAGCTTGACTGCATTCACATTTGCTATTTCAACAAGTAACTTTGTTAAAAATATATAACAGGACCTGACTGAGATATTATTATAAACATTATTATTTCAATAGGTCCATAACAAAGCACCTAAGTATTCATACGAGGTAAAAGCAAATTATCAAACTCTAATATTTGCTTCTACAGGGAAAACCAGATTTCATTAAAACTGTGGCTTTAATTACAGCTTTTTAATTAACACCTTATAATTTCCGCTGTCGAACATACCTAGCTATAATTATTTTATTATTAACCTTTGCTTATTATGACTTAAATATTTCATTATTTTCATTTTAAATACTATATTATTCATCTTTTTATTCTCCTATATTAAGAATAATAATGGCCAAAATGGTAATTCTATTATTATCAATATATCAAGTAATTTCAAAAGTTTTATAAGTGTAGAATTAAAAAAACATTAACCTCGTTTGATGCAGACTGGTGATCATTTTTGCATTGAAAATAATTTTATTCTACGTGTGCGCCGGATTTAAATATAAAAGATTCCGTTAATACCTCGATGAGCCAATTTTCATGCAACGTATATATGTACATACATGTACATATATACGTTGCATGAATGTGTAAAATATCGTCACGAGCGATAATACAACGACAACTGCTATGTACGAGTGTATAGACCTGAGGCAGAGCTTTGTTGCCTGCCGTTCTAGCTGTTATTAGGTAATCGTCTTAGGTATAATAGACGTACTATTAAACCAATACTTCTGTGGCTTAGTGTATACCTATACTAATATATAAAAACTCGATCACGCAAGAACTACTGGACCAATTTACATGGAATTTAGCATGGGTGTAGTTTATTTACCCGGTCAACTTATGGGCTTCTTTTGGTTTCCATATTTTTTAAAACACTTTAAAGATGCGAATATTTTATATCCTGTTGCGAAGCATGGGAACTTCAGTTTAATAATTACATTTTATTTTTATTTGTATAAATATGAAGTAGCAAACGAGCAAGCAGCCCACCTGATGGTAAGTGACCACTGCCCCCCATGGACATTTGCAAGCAACTTCATATAAAACAGGGGTTCTGTATGAAGTCTATCATGCATGCGTTGCTACTCCCGAGGACTGAGATGGTCGCCTCATATAAAAGTGAGCCGGCAACCACACCCTTCCACCGAAACGCAAGAACTGCTTCACGCTAGAAATAGGTGTGGCGGTGGTACTTCCCCGGTCGAACTACAATGGTTCTACCATTGCAAATAGAGAACATAATTAGAGAAGCCATAAAAATTACGTTCCTGTTAACATATCAATTTGGGGGTAAAAATAGATAAAACACTTGAAAAAACATAATTTGAAAAAAAACTCAATCTACTATGTATTTATGGAATCTAGCACGTGAAGATAAGCAAGCAGCAAATTTTTATGTAAATTCATCCCATCGGCCTTTTAATGTCCACTGCTTATGCTTCCAATACACTGTATACAGGTCACATAATGCCAAAATAATTAGGTCAGGTGAAGATGTATAGCGTGCATATACAAAATGTCGCTTAGTGAATAAGTCAAAGCGGGCCAAACAGAAGCGACGTAGTTTTAATGAACATTATTAGGTATACGAGTTTTGCGTTAATTGCGTTATACAAACTAGTTTTCTACAAAAATTAACTGCCGTGCCTGCAGCCTGTAGTCAACCAACGCCACTTCTACTTGCCACGAAAAATACGTGTCTAATTTTTGTTCAATATTCCTGCGTTTATATCACAGTCTTCTTTCTTTCGCTTTGTCTACGTTTGCATTTTTGTATTTTTAGGTACGTAGTTTTTTTTAAGGAGATAATAAAAAACAGTTATAAATTTATAGGAAAAGATACAAATTTAGTTTTATTAAGTCATGTTGTCGATTGGTTCAATATTTTTAATACATTATTACATTTTTTTTTTATTATTATGAAGTAGCAAACGAGCAAGCAGACCACCTGAAGGTAAGTGATCACTACCGCCTAAGGACATTTGTAAGCTACAGCAACAGGGGTTCTATATGAAGTCGACCCCAGATGCGTTGCTACTCCCGAGGACTGAGATGGTCGCCTCATAAGTGAACCGGTAACCAAAACCTTCCAGCTAAACGCAAGAACTGCTTCACGCTAGATATAGGTGTGTTTAACGAAAGTATAAGTGAACTAAGTCATAAGTAATCTGAAATCGCTAGAGTCTGTAATAACGCTCTCTCTTTCAGGTCACCTATTACCAAGAGCAGTGGGCCAACGTGGCTAGTGCTCCCCGTGCTGTAGAAGTTTGGAATACTGGTGTTGAGACAGAGTTGCTGAAACTTGTGGGTCGCGCCTCTGTGTCAGCTCCGGAGGGATTTGTGAGTTTATTATAACTAAAAAACCCGTTAAGCTGAATACTACTACATTTATAGTTGAAGACTACATGCAACAAAACTGAGTACAATATATCATGATAACTTAAATCAAAATACATATATGGAAATAAAAACAAAGAAACTTTTTCCTGTCTTAACTATAAATTTGGATCGAATGGTATGACTGACATTTATATATAAGGTTACATTATTAAAATTTATACCGTTAAATTTTCTCCGTGCTAACGATGTAACTACATTGATTGTATATCCATTATTTGTATACAAGTATATCCAAGAGAAGTTATAAAACTTCTATAGCATGATTTGGAGTAATGTGGCTGCAATATTGTCGATAATATCTGAAGGCAATAGCAGCAAAAATCATATCACAAAACTCCTTTCCTCAAAAGTTAACTGCAATTGATGAGCCCTCAAATATACTAAATACACAAAGGGTTATCCCTTAGAGCAAAGTAAATAATAGCTTGGAAAATTACTTCCGGTGTTAAGGGCTCAGGCAATAAGTAATCCCTTAGATGATGAATGACGTTATTACGGATCAGAGGTTGTTCAACTGAAAGGTGAATCTTGTTTAAGGTAATGATACACCGAAGTATAAGATTATTTTTGGTATTTAACTTGTTAAAATTTAATTATCACTGCTTTACGGTGAAGGAAAATATCGTGAGAAAACATATCTGAGAGTTCTCTAAAAAAAAAAGAGTTCTTAAAGGTGTGTGAAGTCTAGCATTTCGCACCTGGCCAGCGCGGTGGACTATTGCCTAAAACTCTTATTATGAGAGAAGACCCGTGCCCAGCAGTAGGACAATAATTGGTTGACGACGACTTGTTATATACTTAAGTTTTTAATTGTTCAAAAATTTTTGAACAATTTAATCCTATCAATGTTCCATTGCTTAGTATAGTTTTGTTATTGTACATCCAGATGCAATTGTTTGTCGTGCCAATTATGGCCGAAAGCGTGAACAATGGTTGTTTTGAAAAAACGTAAAAAGTCATTTTTAAAGACTATAGATAGCTATACATTAAATTAAAGGAAAATAAAATATGATTTTCAGTTAACTGTTATTGCTCAAAACAAAAAATAAACACACATTTTTCTGCTTGTATTATAATTATATAATTATGTAAACATATTGGACAATATGTGTGCAATCTTAAAATATTGGTGTAACCGATTTATGATGCAATTTTCACTCCAATGAAAGCTTTTTCTTGTTTTTAGACCAAATAATTGTTACATTAATAACATCTTAAAATAATAATTTTTGATATGAAATTGTAGCATCAAGTTTAATTTATATTTACTTTTTTACTGTATACTATATTTATTTTTTGCTTCTTTTCGTGTTACTTTTCATCGAACGAATATGACTGCAGCTTTAGAGAAATACTTTTTCTCGTCTCGTCCCGAGGATAAATGAACCGACACTAAAAGTTGATTACTTCCTTCGAGATTCATCCAGCAATTTAATCCTATTTCAGAATGTCCACAATCACCTGGCGAAGACTCACGTACGGAATCGTTTGCAAAAATTAGCCGAAGAGAGGGAATTAGACTGGGCGACGGCTGAAGCCTTGGCTTTTGGTACTTTATTTCTACCTATTTTTCGTTTGAAATGACCAACCTCTTACCTACTATTGTAGTATAATAGTGTAGAAGGCGTGCGTGTGTACTATGATTTTTCTATGGCTTTAATTTATTTATTTCATTTTTTGTTCTGGATTTGGGTAAAGAATAACTGAGTTGGTCGAACAACTGAGAATGAACCAATATGTATACATACCAACTTGTGTATATCAAATTCGTTTTATTGCAAGAACATAGTAATATACAATAGGTCTTAATTTTCACAGACTTTTTTCTCATGTTCTAGCTGTTCGGGCGAGGATTTTTTTTTTAAATATGAAGGAGCAAACGAGCAAGCAGCCCACCTGATGGTAAGGGGTTACTGCCGCCCACGGACATATGTAAGCAACTTCATATACAAAAGGGGTTCTATCTGAAATCGACCACAGATGCGTTGCCACTCCCTTCCACCCGCAAGAACTGCTTCACGCTAGAAATAGGTGTGGCCGGGGAAGTACCACCGTACTTCCCTGTCGAACTACATTGGTTCTACCACCTGTCTAATAAGATTTTTATTACATTTAAACATATATATAAAAATAATTAAACACTATATTACATTTTTCTATTCCAAAAGTCTCCATCGTAACAATCCATCGTAACAAACGTAAAAATCCTGTAAGGGTAGAAAACGTTACTTACCTAATATTTATTTATGAGTAAGACTCGTGGGTACAATTTCAATACATTCAAAAATATTATTAACATTTTTCATATTTCGCTCTGAGAATGGAGACCTAAGGTGTTTTAGATACAAGCCCGACAAAATTGGGTTATTCATAGACTTTCACATTATAATTATACATTTCACATGTGCAAGACAAACATAATATTTCTTTAAACGCCGTACGGAGAGAATAAAAGGGACCTAATGCGTAATTGGCATTTTATGGAGATAATAAAATGTGTTAGCATTTTGGAGTTTCTTCAAGTACGCGGCAATCAAAGTGACTTATATTTAATTTTGCCCTTATCTAACACGATACCGTCTTTTTTATTCGCTAGACTTTAGACTAAGTATTAGAAATATTTTAAAATATTTAGCACAATTTGCCGTATCTTTTAAGTTCGATCTCTTTAGCTCATCCTGTGCGATATTTTTTTTTTTATAATATGGAAGCGGCAAACGAGCATGCAGTCCACCTGATGGTAAATGGCCACTTCCGTCCATACTGTAATCAATTCCAGTTAAGATTAGTCTTATCTCAAGTTAGCCACAGTTGCGTTGCTACCCCTGAGGACTAAATAGGAACGCCTCGCCTGGCATATGTACGTACCTATATATCCCTTACCACATTCTTCAAACTGAAGCAGCAGAACACAGCAGCGTATAACACTGCTATTTAGGCAGAAATAGGTGTGGTGCTCCCCGAGTCAAACCAAAAAGAGTTCTACAAAAAATATATATTAAATAATTTGGTTACTGCTTACAGGCTCACTCCTGATGGAAGGTCGACATGTCCGGCTGAGCGGCGAGGACGTTGGGCGAGGAACCTTCTCCCACCGCCACGTTATGCTGGTCGATCAGGAAACGGAGAACATTCACATACCGTTAAACCATATTCATAAAGATCAGAAGGGGTTTCTGGAAGTAAGTAGTAATAAAAATATATAAACGGCTATTTATATCTATTAAAAAAAAAACATAAAAAGTAGATATGAACCGGATGATTTTGCTGACAAGTTATACATGCGTTACTTCTCCCGAAGACTGAGGTAGTCGCTTTTCATATAAAAGTCAGCCGGCAACGACAGACTTCCATCGAAACGCAAGAACTGCTCGAACATTCATTGCCACCTTGCAAAATTATAAATAAAATATTATAACAAAAGTGTATTTATTCTAACGAGTAACTAGTCTAAGATCAACCATTTGAATTTTAACAACTTTTCTATCCAAGTAATAGATATATGTTCTACGACAATCTATTTAAAGCTTCAGAAATATGAAAGGCCGAAAAAATAGACCCATTTTCATTGTTAGGTTACAAGTTTTAAATTATGGCGTCCGTAACAGATTGATGGATCGGTAACTCTCAAAACTGCATTAATGTGGAAATCCGGTACTTTTATTATTCAATAATTCAATAAATTTGCATTTGATGAAGGCTCGGCAACTTTGACTTTTACAAAGGAGAGTTTTATAATGAACGCTGCATTATTGAAAATTCAATAAGCATTTTAAACAATCTATCTACATATTTTAATTGTTCCACTTTATAAAAATTGTATCGTAAAATTGAATGCATTTTATTGGATTCCACATAACTTCTTCAGGAATACCTAAATAAAAGAAAGTTTTATGTTGTAAATTCAATGAAAGTAAACAAAGGAAAGGAACATACAATACCACTAGAGCCCATTTCAGATCACTTACACGGTTATATTAGGCAAGAAGTCGGTTGTAAAAATATTACAATTTTGGAAGATATTTGTTGTAAAATCTATTTTTATTTAATATAATATATACTAAGAGTTATAAGCGTGTTATACACTCAAGGAAGCTTTCTTGGAAGCCATGGACCCTCTGACAAGTACAAAAATAACTAGCTTTAAAATATTCAGAAAACAGATTTAAAAATTAATCATCCTCATGTCTTCCTGGCCTAGGATCAAACCCCAAATCAATATATTTGTCCTTATAGTGATATAGTCCACAATAGCAACCACTCTACAATGCAGGTCATCGAAATTATTATTTCTTATGACGTACGCAATACAAAAATAATACACGGCAAAAGTGAAACTTTTGAAAAGTAGCCTACGAAAGATTGAGGTGCATATAGAGCAGTGTTCCCAACGTGGGGCGTACGCCCCACAGGGGGGAAATTTAATACTTAAGGGAGGGCAATTGGAACAGACTCGACACGACTTTAGCACTTACACTTTGGGTTGTAATGTAAAAGCTTTTGCTTTTGGGCATGGATCATGCCTTTGGTCTTTCTGACCCAGTCGAGACTGGTCTGACAAAGTCAAAAATTGAGTATGGGGGACATAAAAAAAAAGAAATGTTAAGATGGGGCAAGCCTGAAAAAGGTTGGAAAACACTGATATCAAGAGTATTAGAATAAATGTATGTTTATTATTTTAGCTATGAACCTTCACACAAAGAGGAGACCGAGAATATAGAATACAGTGTATTCTGTCTCATTGTCTCGCTGACTTAATCGTTCACATTTATGTGTTTGTGCCTTTATTGTGACGCATTTTCGTTTCATCGAGTTTCAAAACATAACGATACTAAAGGAGTTTCACTTTGATAACATATCGTAATTGTTCCCGCTATATTATATATGTATTTTCTATAACTCCTTTTCAGGTGGCAAACTCTATTTTATCAGAAGAAGCAGTACTTGGTTTTGAGTACGGAATGGCTTATGATTCGCCCGACAATTTATGCGTATGGGAAGCACAGTTTGGAGACTTTTACAACGGCGCTCAGATCATCGTTGACACTTATATCGCATCTGGCGAAGGTATCTATACAAGGAATATATACACACGCAAACGCTTTAATACACGCTTTCTACACTCATAGCCCCCACACTAGGATTTTCTCCTGTGTCGTGGGTGCCATGGACACACAAACACGAATACACAAACACCTTGACCCAGAACAGAAACCTAAACTCATCATTCATATTTTTGTCTGGCCGGGAATCGAACCCGGGTCCACTGCGCGTTGGACCGGTGTGGTGACCGCTCGGCCACGCAGGTCGACAAATAAAGAAAGCGTCCGAGGCCATCCATCATACTTTATTTCTGATCGCATTTTATAATATCGCGGATATTTTGTTTAGCTCCAACCCGATTAGATCGGTAGAACTAAGTTGCCCTCCCCCGATCAATTATTGTTCGAACTTCTGCAAAGTTTGCGAAGTACTGCATACCCAATAGCCCACTACATTAAGGATAAGAAAAGTAATCAAGTTAGCGGAAAAGAGGCGTTCATTCCGAGCAATTCGGAAAATTGATGTCAAAAATAGTTCTGTTCCGTTCTGAAGTCAGAAGTAACTTTGGTATTTCACTTATATAAACCATTTTTATAAGATAGATATAAGATTTTTAGGAACTAGCAAACGAGAATGCAGTTCACCTGATGATGGCTACTACCCTCTTTGGACTTTGAGTTAGCAAGGTTTAAGTTTAAGATATTAACGTAAATCAAAAAAATCATACGTAGTAGAAAAATAAGCAAATACTGACACAAAAACCTTTAGACATCGTTTTTATTTCGTTAGAACTCCGTCATATCAAAAATGCAAAGTTCAGTGTTCAATTTTGATTACAGACCTTGTTTGACTAGACTATAATAATGCCAACATTTAACAAAACTATAAATTCAATAACTGTATATTTTTTCTTCAGATTCCGAAACATTAATTCGCGAAAATTGTAAAAACTCAATTCATCATATAATTTAGTTACAGCGTCTGAATCAATTTGTCTTAGTCTGTAAAAACGTGATCGATCGTAATGACGCGGCTCTTAGAGGCCGTAATCTTTTAAGTAACTTCTGGTGCTTTAAAGAGAGAGACTTAATTACATCGGAACCCTTGTAATTAAATTCGATGTTATTAGTGATCCTAAGTCTCAATAAATTTTGCCCTATTAAGTTGGCTTTGAGCTGTAATTGTAGGATGTAAGTTTAGATGCTAAGACTTTATTAGCATGTTCGAGATTATTTTCAGAGTTGTACATGTAAATACGAGCAAGTTTAGTAGGTCAAGAGTGAGGCTTTTGCCAGTGAATTCAGGTTTAGTGTAAGGGCTTAAGTTTTAATGTTTATAATTAAGAGTCTTCCAGTATTTAAGGGATTACGTTAAGAGTTTTTTGTCAGTATGATACAATAAATAAATGAAATTTATTGTACCTACTATTTATTTAGAAAAAAAAAATCCTAATTTCACTACTGAATATAAAGTAAGACTTTATATTCAGTAGGGTTTTATCTCACTAATATGCAAACAGCGCCGGAACGCAAATTCATTATGAAATCCGGTAACAATTCATAAGTGGTGTGCGATTTTGCAAACTACGCGCAGAAGTTAGCGAGATGTTCAAACAAGTCCAATTAAGTTGCCGCAACTTGCTCAAGAGCATGTCCACCCATATTCATAGCACTTAATACGGAACGCCTTATACAAAGGTGAATTACAGGGGCTCACTCTGGCTTATACCTTAGAGTTCTTTTGAGATGCTTGAAAATTCTTCATATATAAAAAAATATTTTTATAATATAGACCAGTAGCAAAAGATCAGGCAGTCCACCTTGGTATATGGCTATTTCCACTCATGCAATCAATTGTTTAAGTTTCTTAAGAGAATCTTACCTGATAGGTAGGAGGTAGTTTCAACAGGAGAATGTTACCTGAGTTAGGGAGGCAGTTTGGCAGGTATATAGTAAAAATACTTATTCTAGGCATTTCGACTTAGTCGTCAGGAGTGGCAAAGCATTTGTGGCCAACTTCAATCAGGACTTTAATTTTATCTAGGGTGGATTATAGACGTCTATGGGCGATAATAACCACTTACAATCAGGTAAATTATATGCTTGTTGTTGTCGATGGGTTGTGTGTCGATGTTCCCAGAGTTCCCACACATGCAGAGAATCTAGAATAGCTCTAAACATTCATGACTAATTAACATTTATTGTCTTTTAATATAGAAAACGTTATAGGGTAAACAAATTGTGAAAACAAATGTGTTTTACCCACGAGGGCACGAATCTTTAGGCAACGCTGAGACTTCGCAAGCTGTATTAAGTTTTCGTAACTAGGCTATGTTATGACGAGGATAACACATAAGTCTAGAGACAACATGAGGTAAGAAATAGGTATATAAATATTAATGAATATTTAAAATATTTTAAAGTACGAGTGTGTACAGAAAAGAAAAAGTTTTTTTCTTTTTCATAAAACCCACAATTTTGTTGCAATGTACAATTTTATGTTACATACAAGTGTATCGTGAAATTTTCCAGATTAGATCAAATCTAGGTCTGTGTTTTCAAAACTTATTCCCTAAGATGTCGTCCCCGCTTGTTATCTTTAAGTACCTACCAGTCGTTTAACATTGTGGGAGGTCTTATGAGTGGTTTGTAGTAATTAAAAGGATTAGCAAAAAGAGATAATACACATACTTATATACATTAGAAATCCAATATAAACTACTATGTAAACAATATTAGAATTTATTTTTACAAACAAACAAAACAATATATTGCTTATGCTAATAGTAAATATGCCAAAACAGTATTGCAAACTTACAAATCCGAGAGTTCTCTGTAATATTTTTCGATATAAACTCTGAGCCTACTAAAGCAAACAAATTACTAAATAAACTTACCCTTAAAGTAGAGAAAAACAATGTAACTTAACAAAACCGAGAAATACCTCACAAAGTATTGGATAATGAACGTGAATATGAAAATAATATCGTAAAACAAAGCGGGGGAGATAGGTATCCGAAAACTGGATTTTATGAGCCGAGATTCGAGCATTCCATATAAATATCCATTCTTTTCAAATTAGATAGCTGTGGGCCTATTCTACTACAGTTTATCTAATGTCTGGTCTTAAATGTCTGTGACAATTTTAAAGCCAATCTAGTTTTAATTATTTTTGAGTATATTAAAGTAATGTCATTTTAAACATTTACTGCTCACCTTTATCTCTCAATTCGATAAATGACCTACTGTGTCTTTGATTATGTATCTGCTATTTTTGTTAGTATTTGTTTCGGTGTATAATAAAGAATTGTTGACTATGTCCATGCATATAATTGATCACTTACCAACCGCAGAACTGCGTGATGGTTTCAGGTTGGTGGCAACTACCTGCAACGTATTATGTATATTAAATTACTCTATGGGAATACTCTCAATGCATTTATTCGTATATGGCTTCCGAGTTAAGACTACCGGAGCAAGGACGCTACCCAGGCGTAGTGTGGCAAAAGTTATAAACAAAAATAATGATTACAACTATAACCTGTCATTATTATTAACGGCTAAAGTAGTTTTGAAAAAGTTTATAAATTATAATGTTTGAAAACTAAGCTGTTTGAATTCATACGCAAAACTGTTCATAGAATAAGTCCAACCGCATTACAGCGCCGGAAAGCTTTCGCATTATAGAGAAATTTGTCTCCACGAAGTTTAACGATGAAACAGAAATGTTTGGAATACTAACATTGTTCGGG